>JAFEMH010004098.1:0-227305 GCA_022495995.1 Adenophora triphylla var. japonica | reverse complement strand
GGCGGCTTTTCTTTGACGGAGGCTGCTTAACAAAAGAGGAAATGGCGTAGGGATGCTGTTGCGGTCGATCCGAAAGATGAGCATACACCTTCATAGCCCTCAAGCTGAACTTCCTGCCACGAACAATGTCGCGAGTACGAAGGGCTTTGCGTATTCTTTGGTTTAGGAGGTCGCTTTAGAAAGAAATGTCAAGGAGCTCGAAGTTTATGGAGACTCAACCACGATCATCAACCGTGTCTCCAACAAATGGAAGGCTTGTGGACCCTAATCTTCACGGTATCATGCCCAATATGGAGGAGTGAGTTGACTGACGGTTCAGGAGAAGTAATTTTCCACTACTTGCCAAGTGGAAAAGAACAGCATTCGCAGATGCCCTTGCTACTTTAGCCTCGCTGGTAGAGATCCCCTGAGGGAAAAGCCATAAAACCCTTCAGTAGTGGGTAGAAGAGAAGCCCCAAACTTTCATTTGTGAAGTAGACACGGGACCCCGAGCCTAGTTCGAGGAACCGTGGTACAATCAAATTTACCGGTTCCTCAAAGATGGAGAGTCAGCTTTCAAAGATGAAGAAGTTAGACCAAAAGAAGGTGTCAAAGCCAAGAGCTTGCAAGCCACGAAAGGTTGTCCTCCCATTATGTCATTCTAGGAGGCAGCACATGTACAAGCTTATATCAAGGACCACTCCTCTTATGCGTCACTCAAGAAAGGGCCAAAGAGTTGATGACTGAAGTCCACAATGGTCCCTGCGGTCCTCATATGAATGCTAGAGCCCTAATGCAAGTGATCCTCAGAATGGGTTACTACTGGATTTCTATGGAAAAAGATTGTGTTCAGCATGTCCGAGCGTGCGACAAATGCCAACGATTTGCCAACCTCAACCATCTCCCGCCTCATGACCTGTATTGCATGATGACTCCCTGGCCGTTTGCAACTTGGGGTATTGATGTGATAGGGAAGATAGCCTCGGTAGGAAGCAATGGGCATGAATTCGTGTTAGTGGCAGTCGACTACTTCACCAAGTGGGTAGAGGCCAAGTCCTACAATGTCCTCACTTCAAAGAAGGTGGCCCAGTTTATCAAAGAAAACATAATGTGTAGGTATGGGGTGCCCAATGAGATCATTTCTGATAATGGGTCACACTTTGAAGGGGACTGCGGTAGATTCTTTGTCGAGTTCGGGATCACTTCGCCACAAGTTGTCCCCCGTACGTACCTCGGACTAATGGAGCCGTGGAAGCCGCTAATAAGACGCCGAACGGGATCATCCGGAAAATGGCCACCCGTGGTCGTGATTGGCCCGAAAAGCCGCACCTGGGACTCGCGGGCTGCGTAACGTCTCGTCGAAGCAATGCCAGCCACGGGAGAAACCCCTTTGCCCTAACTTACGGGATGGAAGCAAGTGTTACCAAAGTGGAGTTGGAAATCCCGTCATTAAGGGTCCTCCCGGAAAACAAGTGTCAACGAAGTAGAATGGTCACAGAGCCCGGCGCATGACGAGTGTGGCCTCGGCCTCGACGAAAGAAGGCTTAAAGCCATGGAGCATACCCGAGCCTATCAGAGGCGAATGGCCGTAGAGCATTTGACAAAAAGGTCAAGGCCAGTGGACATCAAAGAAGGTGACTTAGTGCCGAAAGTAAAGCCCCTACCGTAGACAACCCCCGGGAAAATGGGAACCCGTTTGGATCGGCCCGTATGTGGTGCAAAAGATACTATCGAGAGGAGCCATGAAACTTGCACTGATGCAATCCCTTTGTCCACCCAAATAACGGTGATAAGCTCCGAAGGTACTATGTCTAAGAAATAAAAAAAGAAAATAAAAAAATCTTAGTGCAAAAAGAGTAATGCCCTACTAGGCCGAAAACCCAAAAAGGGCGGTCTAGGCAAAAACAGGTTGCACATATAAAAAAAAAGAAAAAGAAAAAATCTTAGTGCAAAAAGAGTAATGCCCAGCCTAGGGCCGAAACCCAAAAAGGGCGGGCCTAGGCAAAAACAATGGTCGCACATAAAAAATAGAAAAGAGTTCACCGTAATGAACTACGAAGACCTCGAGCCCCTTAGTCTTTCTTGTAAAAGGGGAACGTAGGCAGCCATTTATGGTTTGGTCTAAATAATAAAAAGTGGCGATTAAGTTTCCATGAAATGCGTCCTAAACAATAAATAAATAAAGGATATTCCAGCTTTTCATAAACGGGTCCCGAGCAAATCAATAAGACATTTGAGTTTTCATAAAATGTGTCTTGATTAATTTCTAAGATAATATTTCTTGTTCATTACAAGTTAAAAACTTCTTGATGAGTTCAAGCACGGTCTACTCTTGACTCGCTTAACCCGCTACAAAGATCTAAAATACAATAAAATGCCTAATAAAACTACCGTGTTTGCAAAATGGCAATAAGGGAATCCTAAGAAAAGATCTTTCGCCGTCATTCGCCGAGTCTTCTTTGGTCTTCCTTCCTTTACCTCGACCCCGTCGAGTGTTCTTTCTCTTCTTCTTCTATAATGCTCGGTCTCCCTCATTCCGATCTCCGGTATCCTCACCGGAGCCTCCATCAAACCCGTGTCAATAAGTGCCCTCTCTACCCGAGCACGAGTCCGCACTTCCTCCCTCTAAGCCTCGGGCCAAAGGAGCGACCTCTGACAATCTCTTGTATCGAGCCTCCATATCTTTGATCGTGGTCACCCGACCGGTTATGGCGACTCGCCTTAGCCTCGCCTCCCTCGTAGTCCTACTCGAGTCGCAGCCGCCTCCCAATAAAGCCCGACGTCTCTCCCCCAATATGACCTCGAGTCGCTCCCATCTCCCTCTCATACCAATCCAAGTAGACAAGTGGTCAAGATGGTACTCTTCCCGCTCCCGAAGATAGCCCCGGGTTGGAAAAGCAAACAGTAAGTCCAAGCCCTCAAGAAGAATGAAAAAGTCGTGGCCGGATCCCTCATAGCTAATGGCACCACCTCCATGGTACGGATGTCCTCCCAATCGCCCAATGGCTCCCGTAAGGCCCCGAACCGCCCGGATACCAAGCAGTGGTATGTAGAAGGACGACCAAAGCGTAACCCCGGAACCCTCACTATATAGGACTCCCGAAATATCCTCCTCGGGTCCGCAACCTCCAGTGAGGTACCCACCAGCCGGATGTCCGAAGTGGATAACCTAGCCATCATCGCCTCCCAGCCTACTCCTCGGTCCTCGCTTGTCGAGGTGCACCTCTCCGAGAAATCACCCAAGGGCACCGGAAGTCGGCAAAGCCCCCGGCAAAGCCCCGAGCCTCTCCCGCAGCCTATAAAGTCGCATGACAAATGGACTCCTGCACCTCATGAAATGGTCTCCCTAGCCATCATGTCAATGCCATGCAAAGTCTCCCCAAAACCAACTGGGATAATGTCCTTCCCAGCCCCGCAATCTCGACCATGTCTAAGAGACCGCCATGACAGATCCCCACGGACTCGCCGGTAAACAGAGAAGAAAATATGCAGAGGATAAAGGCATCCATAGCCACCGTGGTCGCAGCCATAGCCGGAGACCCAAACCCGCCCGGGATATCGTAGAAAGGTCAATCCTATCCGGGCTATCATCATCTCCTCGCCTCTCCCAGAGAAATCTCGCAAAAGATGCAAGCTTTGCCGCCACCGCACGTCTTCGATCGCCGGAATCGATATAGCCTCAATTTCTGGACCCCCAATCAAGGCTCGGAAGTCTTCATGCGTTGGGACAATCTCATTGTAAGAAAAGCAAGAAACGTGTCTCCTGGGACGTCCCAAAACTTTGCCGCCGCTTCCTCAAAAGGTCCCAATCGGGCGGGAGATCCTCAAATGCCATAAAGACTTGATCTTGAAGGTAGAATCAAGCAACCCCTTGTGAGATTGGAAGTTATATCTCACCCAAGATCGAAGATCGGAAAGAAAGCGGTCTCTTTTCCCCCTTTGCAATCTAACGGGCTTCTCCATCGCAAAATGATCAAAGGTGGTGTCTTTAGGTACAATATGTGCTCTGGGAACAGTTGGGACAAGTCTAAGTTAAAAATGAAATGAAATGGCCAAGCCTTGGTTTTATTCTCAAAATAACCATCCTGCATTAACCGTGAGCCGCACGGCCTTATTTGCTCAAGAGACCATGCCGCACGGCTTCATTTACCTGATGTAAGTGGCAAATCTGCAGCAACCAAGTTGCTGCCCAAAGGGAGTTTTCATCCCACTTTTCCAACCAAAACCTGTACAAAAACATGTTCAAAGACCATCCAAGCATTTATACATCATTATATATCATTTTGGCCCAGTTTCAGCCCCGATTCCAAGCAAAAGACTGCCCCGAGGCTCAAGTAATATGCAAATTAATAAAAGCATAAATAGGAAAAGCAAATAAAACAGTAATACATTGTCTTCGCCCCATCGACGCCCAAATAAAGCAAAAAATAAACAAAATGTGCATTAAACTTGTTCATTATTTGTTTTTCTTCCTAAATCAATTCTAGAGACCTCCTAGGCCTCCGATCCTTCTTCCTCATCGCTACTCAGCTCGTAAATAGTTGCCTCTCTCATCAAATCCTCCGCGTCGCTCACGTCTGAAAGGTGGACATTATCGTGCTCGTACTCAGCCAGCTGATCCAAGATGTCAGCATTGGGTCCCCATCCCCGAGGCATGGCACTGGAAGAGTACTCCGAGGCTGAAGAGGTGGATGCTGTGCCCCCAACATGCCTTCTCTTACACCCGAGCTCCTGTACGTCCGCTGCCGCCTTTGAAGTGCAGGCCAGCTTCCTCAGAAGGGACCTGCACATGTCCTTCCAGCCCCTATTCTGCCTGACCAGCCTGTCGTAAGTGCGAGCTGGAACCTGAGAAAAAAAGGAGAAGAAAATCTCAGAAAATCTCAGAATTGCAAAAAGCAAAGAAATCTGAAAGAGGGAAAAGACCCTAAAGTGTACTTACAGTGCTGTCCGGCGACAAGGTATACTGAGGCTCCCTAGCATCGGGGACAGATATCCTCAACCTCCTGGGTACTCCGTGGACCACATATGAAAGGTGCGCAGGAGGGATCGACAGATCAGAAGGCTCGTCCTCCCCATATCCCTGAGTGACCGCCAGCTTCACTAGCTTATGTGGCGTCCTCAGTCGCTGCTCCACAAACACAGGATATGGGGTATCTAGATCAAAATACTCCTCGGTGGCCACGCCTGCCTGATATCTAGCAATGTCATCCTCCGACCAATCCCTGGGCTGCAGCATCCGTGCTGGAGGATCCTGAGGAGTAATGGCATCCAAGGGAGGGACATGGCCATGCTGCCTGGAAAATTGGTCCCCCAGATAGATGACATTGCATGTCAGCCCAGTCAACCACCGCCTCTGCCTCGTCGCCTCCACGGCCTCTCCTAACAGAATCTCTGGATACCTGCCCCACGGGTAGAAGTCCACCCCATCATGCCCATCCTTGTTGAAAATTGGCCTCACCATCTTATATTCAAAGGTGATCCGGGTCTTCCCGGTGAACTTATCCCTCGCATCTCCCCTCCAGCGGATCATAGCGGGAAAGATGGTGACATCGCTCTGTTGGTTCCACGGAAAGATCCTGATCACCTCACAAAACCAGACCTGCATGTTCAAAACATCAAAAGGGTCATTTTTCTTTCATAAAAGGTCTCAAAAATAGAAAGTAAAAGAGAAAGGAAAGCGAGACTACCTCGAGAGCAAAAGAGAAGCAATCCATGGAGGCAGCCTTATTCCGACTGTACAAATCTAGGGAGAAGTATAGTTCCGTCAATCCGGCCTCGCCCCATGAGACCGTCTCAATCCCATCAACATCCTCCAGAGAGTCGAGGAGGCAAGTCATAGCCAGAGTCCCAGAATTGGCAAAGATGGTGACTGACAACATCAACCACACAAATGCCCTCGCAAGCTGGTGAGCCAAATACCTCACTAGCAAAGAAAGTCCCGCATGCAGCTTCCGGGATCGCCACCTCGACGTTCCTCGTCTCCATTCCTAGCCCCTTGGGAACAAGCTCAAACCCGACCAAAGCTCTGAACTCCTCAGCAGTTATATGATCCCTCCAAGTCACAGGCCTCCCGGTGAACTGTAAGCCCGTTATAGCAGTGAAATCGGCCGAAGTCACCGTCAGCTCCCCCCAGCTAAGATGAAAGCTGTGGGTGGTGTCCCACCAGAACTTAGATAGGGCCTGGACCAAGCCCTTGCTCTTCGAGGTAATGTGAATACCTCTGCCGATGGCCTCAATAAATAAATCCAAGCTGGTAGCCCTCACCAGCTGCTTAGGGTTCGCCCCATTCTTCTCAAAATCGGGCATCCTCTCCCACAGCTTTACTGTGACCTCAGAAGGCCCTCTAGACTTGTTCTCCTGTAGACAAGCACAGCCAAAGAAACACGTCAGTCTTTTTCAAAAAAGCATGCATATATTCAAAAGTGCACATACTTTCAAAAGAAAATCATTCATGAAAATTTTTCTAGCATCCTTTGCATCGAAAACGTGTCTTTCATCATTTGAAACACATCATGTCAAGCACATTGCTTTCCTAAGCACAAAATCACAATTTTCAAAATTATTTGCACATAAGCATTAATTTTTTCTCAAAAAATGGCATGCATGAATCCTTTTCATCGTCCAAAATCCCGTTTTCTCATCCATAATCAAAAATTGACCTAGTTTTAGCACATGCGAGGACTTCGTCACATTTTAGACAATTATTTCTCTTACTTTATTTTCAAAAAAAGATGGGTCATTCTCATTATTTTTCAAGTAAATTGCACATGCATGTTTGTTCATCTTCTTAGCCTCCTAGGTTAATCATCAAGATTTCAAAATCATAAAAAATCCTAGGAAAATTCAAAAAATTCCTAAAGCTTGGGTCAAGCCCTAAATCAATCGAAATTCAATCAAAATCGACGGAATTGAGCAAACTAATAAAGCTTACCCCAACCGATTGAGGGTTTGTCGATTTGTGCTCCCTTCTACCCGGATAGAGCTCCGATGGAGGTGTAAGGAAGTCATACTTCCTCTCCGTGCGGACGAGCTCCTTCCTCCTCCTTCTCGCGGCCGCGGAGATGTTCCTTCTAGCTTGCCTTGGCATATGATTCCCCTCCGGATCCATCCTCAATCAATAGAGGAAAAAAAGATTGAAGGATTTCAAAAATTCTTCCTCTCTTCTCTCTCTCTTTCTCGGCAGTTTTAGGGCGGCAATAATGCCCAATGCCCGTTCAAATCTGTTTTAAATAATCTGGAAAAATCAGGCTTCTAGCCGTACGGCTTCTTTTGCCCCCATCTCATGCCGGGCGGCCTCTTTCGCTCTGAACAGAAATTACCTTTTTGCCCTTGGACTTTCCACTTGGGCATGTAATTCCCGTTATCTTTTAACTAAGATAACGTCGTTTTCAAAAGATATCCCTTATCTCTTAAGCAAATAAGCTTTCTTCCCCAGTCGCCTCCGTCACTTCCGTTATAACGGAGTAACGCTAGGTGACAACCTCCGAATTGTCAAAACTCTAAACTTAAGCTACCTCTATCACCGATAGTGAAGTATGCTCAAGTTCTTCAAACTTTAGCTACCTCTATCCCAGATAGTGAAGTATGCTCAAGTTCTCCAAACTTTAGCTACCTCTATCTCCTCGATAGTGAAGTAAGCTCAAGTTCTCCAAACTTTAGCTACCTCTATCCCAGATAGTGAAGTATGCTCAAGTTCTCCAAACTTTAGCTACCTCTATCTCCTCGATAGTGACGTAAGCTCTAGTTTCCTCAGGTGACAACCTCCATTAATTGTTAATCAGGTGACAACCTCCATTAATTGTCAATCAGGTGACAACCTCCATTAATTGTCAACCAGGTGACAACCTCCATTAATTGTCAAAACACTTCAAGGATCCTAGACATCATTCCTAACCTATCTAGTGATGCTTGAACTACGACCAAGGCTTGATTCCTCCGGGATACGTAGGTAGCCTTTCATAAAAGGTCCAGCCATCCGACCACTTTGGTCACCCCATTCCTTCATCACTCCTCAGTGATGAAGTAGCCTTTCATAAAAGGTCCAGCCATCCGACCACTTTGGTAACCCTATTCCTTCGTCACTCCTCAGTGATGAAGTAGCCCCTTATAAAGGTCTTGACATCTGACCACATTGGTCACTTCTAGCATATCCCCAGTAGGATCAATTGCTTGACCTCCTAGGTCATTTTCTCTGCTATTTCCCCATCAAGAGACCAGTTTTCTCTTCTCTATTCCTCAGCGGATCTTTTCAGAACTACGGCCTGCCTTGATTCCCACTCGGGATACGTAGGTAGCCTTCCAGAGGTTCAGCCACTCGACCACCTTGGTCACCTAATCCGTCTCGGAATTCACCAGATCGGATCCTTTTCTATCGACAACCCCACTCGTCCTGCAAGTGACGTTGCCGAGGGGCTTCTGTAAGTACCCAAATCTGGCTCATGCCTTCCGGTTAATTTTTCCGGCAATTCCGGTAAATTTCCCGGTAATTCCCCGGACTTTCCTAGAGTTCCGGAACAATTCCGGAACTGTCCCAAACCTCTTAAGGGCTGAAGGGAAGGCTTAGTAATTAAGAAACACGTTTTTCTTAATTACAAAAAACCTTCTAGAATTGCCACCTTGGATGATTCTAGAAACATGCTGAGTCATTGTGGATAATGTCGCACGGCTGCATTAGCCAAGGACCTCTGGCCGCACGGCTTCATTAGTCTTATCCAGACTGCCTATAAATAGAGGCCTCCTCTACCCATTTCCATACACAGTTTTTCCAGCATAAAAACCCCCAAAGAATTCCTACGAAAATAAGAAGCTGAAGGAGCCAAGAAGCCACCTCCCTCCTCCATTGAAGCCTCCAAAGTTGGTCCTTCCACCAAGTAAGATCCAAAGGAGAAGAGGCCACCACCATTGGTAACCTATCACTCCCCTAACCTTGCATTTTACTTGCTTTATGTGATTTAAATTGCTCATTGCATTCATATATTGTCATTATCTTGCTTGGGACTTGGTAGTTATCATTAAAGATCATATCTTTATCATACCCCCCTTCCCCCTTTGCATGAAATAGGCATCACTTGCCATTAAAAATGTAATCTTTGAATCAAAGGTGCATCCTTTGCACCTAAAAACCCCTTTTTACAATAAAAATATCATCTTTATGCATCTTTTGCTCATAAAAATGCAATCTTTACATCCAAAATGCATCATTTGCATATAAAGATCATGTCTTTACATAAAGGTGTATCCTTTGCACCTAAAATCCATTTTCATGCATCATTTGCATATAAAAATCATGTCTTTATAAAAAAGGTGCATCCTTTGCACCTAAAATCCATTTTCATGCATCCTTTGCATTAAAAATCATCTCTTTGCATGAACTTAGCATCCTTTGCTTTCAAAAATGGAATCTTTGTGAATCCTTTGCATATTAAATACTCTTTTCCTCATAAAAATGCATCCTTTGCATAAAGATCACTTCTTTACATCAAAATGCATCCTTTGCAAATCAAATGCATCCTTTGCAAACCAAAAAGCATCCTTTGCAACCCAAAAATGTCATCTTTTCACTAAAAATGTCATTTTTACATGCATTCCCCCATGTCCCCATTAGCAACCTTGGAACGGACCGGTGTAAAGATCCTATCTTTACATCATTTCTTCCATTAAAGGTGCCATAGTCTCTTTAGAAAGGGATAACCTTGAACCCGATATCTCCGATTGTCACTTAAGTCGAGCATGAAGCATTCATATAAGCTCGATCGTCTTAAGGTGTAGGATTGATGGGCTAAGGACATTCCTTCCTAAAGAACCTCATTTTTGGACTATAAAAGAGAGTCCTTCTCTCGATCACGCAAGTCCCGAGGTCAAACATGCGATGATCACGAGTCCAAAATGAGGACGGGATCAAAATCCCGAACACATAAAATCCAAGAAATCCCGAGCGACAACCAATAAATGGTTTGTACGTCCGGAAGACAACTTGGGACATTCCCTCCCCTTTTATTCAAACACATGCACACAAGAAAACACGCAAGCAAGCAAGATAAACGGAATCTAGGGAGACTTGCTACGGCAAGGCACCTTGGGTGAACGATGATCCGTTCTTCCCAAGGGGTAACTTAACCTCCGAACCCATAAATCATTTTTTTCAAGTTTTGAGGAAATCAAAATGGCGTGGCGATTCCGTTTTTCAAATTAAACCGGATGTCTTCAAACTCGCGTGAATCCAACAAAAATTTGGGCACACATTCACACTATGAAATAATGTCTGTCATAGCACGGTGTGGAGAGATGGGTACGCCACGGGAAATGTGGTTACGTTATCGCTACATATTAATGTCATAGAAGGGTGTGGAGAATTGAGGAACGCCATGAGAATGTGGTTACATTATCGCTACGGAATAATGTCCATCATAGCGGGGTGTGGGGGCCCAAGGTAAGCCACGAGAAATGCGGTTGCGTTTTTGCTACGGTGTAATGTTCGTTATAGCAGGCAGTGGGGGACCGAGGTATGCAATGAGAATTGCAGTTGTGTTTTCACTACAAAATAATGTCTGTTATTGGCGGGTGTGAGGGACCGAGGTATGCCACGAGAAATGCTATTGTGTGTTTGCTATGAAATAATGTTCGTAATAGCGGGTTATGGGGCATTGAGGCATGCCACGAGAAATGCGGTTCCGTTTTTGCTACGAAATAATGTCCGTCATAGCCGGTTGTGGGGTATTGAGACATGCCACGGGAAATATGGTTGCATTTTCGCTATGAAATAATGTTCGTCATAGCGGGGTGTGAGGTACCGAGATACGCCACGAGAAAAGCGGTTGCGTTTTCGCAACAGAATAATATCCATCATAGCGGGTTGTGGGGAACCGAGGCATGCTCGAGAAATTTTGTTGCATTTTTGCTATGGAATAATGTCCATTATAGCGGGTTGTGGGGCACCGAGGCATGCCACGAGAAATGCAGTTGCATTTTTGCTACGAAATAATGTCAGTCATAGCGGGTTGATGGGCACCGTGTACACCATAGGAAATGTGGCTGGATTTTCACTACGTAATAATGTCCATCTTGGCGGGTTGTAGGGTACTGAAGTACGCCACGAGAAATGCGGTTGGGTTTTGCTACATAATAATTTCCGTCACAGCGGGGTGTGGGGTACCAAGGTATACCACGAGAACTGTGGTTGTGTTTTGCTATAGAATAATGTCCGTCATAGATAAAGAGTGCGGATAACCGTCGTAGATACCTGGAGGAGTTACACTGCCATAGCGATAGGAGAGAGTGTCGTAAATGCTCGAGGACTCACACTACTGTTGTTGTAGGAGAGAGTGTTGTAGATGCCCTTAGGACTTATATTGCCATTGATGTAGGAGAGAGTGCTGCAGATGCCCGGAGGACTCACACTGACATTGCTCTCGGAGGGAGTGTTACATATGACCGGAGGACTTACACTGCCAATGCTGTAGAAGAGATTGTTGTAGACTCCTAGAGGACTCACACTGCTATTGTTGTAGGAGAGAGTTGCAGCTGCGTGGGGGACATATACTGCCGATGTAGTACTAAGAGAGAAAGTTACAGCTGCCCGGATGACTCACGCTGCCGTAGCTGGAATAGAGAATGAGGATTTACTGATGTAGATACCTAGATGACTCATAATGCCATATCTTTTGCGAACTGAGAATGAAAGAGAGAGAGAAAGGGGGTGGGGGAGAGGGGAAGAGATAACATAATATGCACAACTGATTTGTTTTATTATCTTCTAATGTTTTAATCTATACCTAGGCTCTCTATGTTAGATTCATGCCTAAAGGTGTTTGTGTTTTGCTGAGTTAACTTTTGTTATGTTACATTTGGTGGAAAACGTGCTTGGACCTTGTTTGAGCTTAGAGAGAGCCTATTTCGGTACTCTAGGTTGTTGTTGTTGCAGTGTCGAGGATGAGAAGTAAATCCCCAAGAGTGTTTGTGATGGAGAATTTCTCCACTTTTAATAATTACCTAGCAAGTGCACTAATGATCCCTAGTAGTAATATGCAAATGCAAGGGTTGAATCCATAGAGACTCATGTGTGAACAAGTATATTTAAATAGTGCAAGAAGTAACCAAGAAGGATTTTTGATTGTTTGTTTTATTATTAAACTTAAGAAAGCAAGAATTAAAGAAAACAAAGAAATCAAGATAAACAAGAGATTCATGGATTGAGATTCATAACTATCATCACTTTATGCTATTTTAAAAGGGATAAAAGAGGTCAATCTCATTCAATGGTTCGTTCACAAAGGTTAGGGTTGGGATGTTTGATGTGCAGATTGCAACCCTAATATTTCTCTCTTGTTTATACTCTTCGCTAGGTTGATATAAACAACCAAGAAATCCAATTAAAACTTAAGAACAATAGAACCTAGATTCTTTTGATTTTCGCTAGGTCCTCAATTAAATCTATTCATCTCAATAAAGGTCAATGTATAAAGATCCAATAAAGGTCAACATATAAAGGTCAATGTATAAAGCTCAATTAAATCTATTCACCATCAACTCTGGGTTAGCAAGCCTGTGCTCCTCTAAGTGGGCATAGTTACCAAAAAATGCAATGAGAATCCAGTAAAATGGTCTCCACCTTTGATCCACCCTCCTGGTCTTGGATTTATAGAGGTGAATATGAGCTGATAGTTTCGTCATTAGAATCTTGGGTTAATGTAGAGGAATCTCAGAGTAGATGGCTGAGAAATATTTCCACTGTTGGCTTGTGAAGTTGTTGTGGTTCCCACTCTTCCCACAAACAAATTTCTTAGTAAAGAAATAGAGATGGGATATCAACTCTCCAAAGTCTTTCCTTGGGACAGTCTTGTATTTCCTAATCAGAGTAGGCAACCCAGTGGTTATGGATGCGGTTGCATCTTAGACTTCTTGAGATACCCTTTCATCAGCATTAGGAACACGAAATCCATAAGTGTCCCTAATATCCATATAGTCTATAGACATCCATGCCTTAGACAGTAGTAGTCAGTCATGGAATAAGCTTTCCATTGCCAAGGTCTCTCATCCCTGTAGTTGCATTGGTGCAGAACTGATCTACATAGAAGGGAGTGGTGAAATCCTGCTTCTTGGTGAAAAGAGGGTAGATGCCTGAAGCTTTCATTTTCTTTATCAAATCCTTTCCCAAGGCATCCATGAGAATTTCCTCTCCTCTAATTTTCTAGTCTGGTAAGAAAAAATGAGTATCCTGAAAAATAAAGGTAATTAGAACTTTATTTAGGAGGTAAAGTTCATATGCAGTTTAAGCACTTATGCGGTTAGGCAGTAGTGCGGTTGAGAAATCAAAATTTCTCAACTCCAAGTAAACTGTGTATACTAACACATGCAATTTATAGAAATAATAACATAGAGTAGCATGCAGTTTTGGCATCAAGCGATTTAAACTAAAGGAATATGAAGAGTAACATGCCATTTAACATCATGAAGTTTAAAACTTAGAATAACAGAAAAAGTAGCATGCGGTTTAACACTTAGATTAACATGAAAATAAGCTTGTGGCTAAACATTTCGAGTAACATGAAAGGCAACATGCGGTTTACATCATGCGGTTCTAATTAACATGTTCAAAGTATGAAAACTGAAGAAAAAAAATTCTAAGTATAATGGAAGTGAAAAGCATGTAGCAATAATCATTCAATCCAAAATATACAAAGTTTTCCAGAAAACATGAAGAACATCATATGAACATATGAAGAACACGAAGAACACCAAAAAAAGAGGCATGCAAAAATTGCATCAAATTAAGCATAAAACATGGCAAAATGATCCCTAAGTAACAGATGAAACACACCCAGAATAAACACAAAAATTGTGAAGAACATGAAGAGGGTTTTCGAAAACCCTTTTCTGTAAATCATCAAATAGGCACTCAAAACATGCATTGATCATCACATAAGTTTCCAAATTGGAATAATGGAGTGAAAACAAGCAAAACCCAAAAGAAATTGTGCAAAGATATGAGAAATGAGAGATTAGTCAACAAAATGACCATTCGGTCAAATGAACAGTTTAGATTCATGCCATGTCATTGAAAGGCTTCTTAGGAGCCTTAGGAACTCTAGGAATTTTGGGTGCAGTGGGTGCTCTTAGTCTCTTGAGGGCCATGAGTTGTGTAGAGAGTATGAGAGAGAAAATAGAGAGAGAAAAAAGAGGGAGGAAAAATAGAGAAAGTACAGAAGGACGATTGGGAAGTGAGGAAGAAAGTGAAACACTAAAGTGATAAGGGGTGATGTTTCTAGGGTGGCATGAAAATAAGAGTTAATGGGGGAGCGTGAAGAGGTAGTGTCACGACCCTAATCCTAGGCACCATTTTAGCACATGTTGAGCACGTGGGGTTGGGGTGTGTAGCGTCTCATTCTATGCATTTTATGCTACTTGTTGGTTTTATGTGCTCATTTTGATATTTGACAACTTATGGGAATTTTAGGATGTTAATGTCTAAATAAAAATAAATAGGAAATGTTGTAGTGAAATTATAATATTTGAAATTTTAAATAAAAATTTGGAAAAGTGTTGAGGTGCTTTTGTGTAAAGGTTGAATCTTAAGGGTTTTAGTGGTAGTAGCTAAGACCTTAGAGGAGCTTAGGTGAAAAAATTGAAATGTTTATCCTTGGTTTATGATGAAGGAAGCTTCATTTTACTTCATCAGCTTATATTGCCTTCTCTATTTCCATGGAAATCAAAACCCTAGCTTTTCCTTTCCTAAATTCATAACAAATTCAACCCTTGTTCGTTTCTTGATCCGTCTTCATATTATTGTTCGTGAAGTCGAGGGGATTTTATCTATCCGGAAAAAATTTTCTTATTTTCGAATTATTTCGGTAAGTTATTATGATTTCTTTCATATACTTGCTCATTCAATATTCAATTTGATATTTGTTGTAAGAAAATGAGTCTTGGTATTTTAGAACAAATTTTATTTGAGTTGAAACTGTTTTGGTAAAGGTTGAACTGAGTTTGGTTATAGTGTGGTGGTTTAAGTTGAAAGAAATTGGTATAATTGATGTTAAAATGTTAATGGCTTAAGTGGAAGTGTTGCATGTGGTTCTTGTCTATTTGCCTTGGTTTAGAATGGGAGAAAATGGTTTGGTATGAGTTTGGCTGAAGTTGGGTTGAGGACTGATGTTTGAAGAAAAAGGATATGAACAAAGTTGGTTTATGTTGCTGATGTGCTGATGTTCAGCTCTGTTTCTGAATTTTGGTGAAGGGCACGAGTCGTGCCCTGTGGCACAAGTCGTCCCCTCAAGATGGAAGAGTCGTGCCCAGTGGGACGACTGTATCAGGCTTGGGGTTAAGGTGGCATGAGTCGTGCCCTGCCTTTTTACCTCTGAACCATTTTTCAAGCATTAAAAACCTAATCTACCTAGTATATAATTAAATTACAACACTTTAGCTATCCAATGGTAACTTAACTTGTCAAAATGAATATGAGGAAGAGGTTTAAATATTGTACGGAATATGGTTGAAAGACTTGATTGGAACTTAACCAAAGTTATTCGAACTTGGTAATTTGATCTTGAACCTTTATAAAGGTTACTCATTGTTGTATAGTGAACATGTAGGGATTGTTTGTGATACATTGTGCCCTTACTTGGTTATCTATTCATGGTTTGTGATTCAAATAGTGTATGAAATATATGTTGCACTATTGTATTGATTTGAACATGAGTATGATACCATGTTGTTATTTTGTTATCCCTATAGTGGATTTCTTTTCAAGTATCTATTATATGCTTGAACGTGTTTCAATCAGCTGATGTTTAGGGGTATAATGAAATACGATCAATTATGGAAATTGTTCTATAAGGTGATCAGATTACATTATACATGTGACTGTCCCCTTCTGTGGCCACAGATTGGGGTTATAGCTTCTATATTGAGCCAAAAGTCTTACAGATAGCTATTATCTTATATGGTTCTCTGAAATATGAGTCTTATAAGATGTGAATATGCCTAAGAAGTTCACAAATGAAGGGATTTTACTCCCACGTTGTACGACATACTGTTCAGACGGGAAAGGTAAACTGAAGTAACGTAATGTGTTACCGCTTTACCATTGTGTTTGTGAACAACCTTGTTATATGTTGCATTTTACTTGGCATCTTGTTGCATTCATAATATCTTATTGAGATTTATTCTCACCCCTTCTCCCTTTACTGTTTTAGATCGCACATAGACAGGCGGACCAGCCCAGTGAGGACGGAAAGGAGTTTGGACGTGGTTCTTTTTGGGTTGTCAGGGTATGTTTATGGTTGTGGTTGGGAGTAGTATTTTGATGTTACTCCTTTGTGGAGTTGTATATAGAACAACTTTTGTATAACTTTACATTTGTAGTATTTTGTAACTAAAACATGTTATCTTTTCAAAGTTTATTTATAACCTTCCTCCAAGTGGAGATGTTTTGAGTTAGTTTTATAATTGAAATGTGAAAGTTGGTTTTCTTTTCAAATTAAGTAAAAGTTTTAAAATTTAGGTGGTTTATGTTTGTAAGGGGACCCTCCCGCTTGGGGCACGAGCTAGGTTCCGGGTCGGGGTCCCCACAGTTGCTATATATAGAACAACTTTTGTATAACTTTACATTTGTAGTATTTTGTAACTAAAACATGTTATCTTTTCAAAGTTGTTTATAACCTTCCTCCAAGTGGAGATGTTTTGAGTTAGTTTTATAACTGAAAGGTGGAAGTTAGTTTTCTTTTGAAGTTAAGTAAAAGTAGTTAAAAATTCAGGTGATTTATAGTAGTAAGGGGACCCTCCCGCTCGGGGCACGAGCTAGGTTCCGGGTCGGGGTCCCCACAGTTGGTATCAGAGCTTGGGTTTGAAGTCAAGGGTAGATGTCTAGCTTAAGGGGGAGTGTGTGATAACTGACGATGAGTGTTTGATGTAGTAGTTTGTTCAAGGTCGGGGAATGAAGATAATCAGCATAGAGCTCCGGAGAATGAGGGTAATGCCGGGGAGGTGGAAATCAAAATGCGGAGATGATGAATATGTTCAGAATCTTCTTGCAAAACATGGCAACTCAAGGTCAAGCTCAACATCATCAGGAGGGTCGTCAAGGGCATGGATTGGAGAAATTTGTGAAGATGGATCCACCTAGTTTTAATAGGGATTCAGATCCATTGAAGGCAGAAAGGTGGCTTGAGGCGATGAACAAATTATTTGCAGCTATGGAGAGTCCGGATGAGGAGAAGGTGAGATGTGCCGTTTTCAAACTGGAAAGACCAGCAGAACATTGGTGGCATATTGTGAAGGAGAGTTGGGATCGTGATCACACGCCTCAGACATGGGAGAACTTTACCCGCAAGTTCAGAGATCACTTTATTCCGATGGTTACACGGGATAAGAAGGAGGTTGAATTCTTGAAGCTAGAGCAAGGGACGATGACGGTGGCACAGTATTCTGCAAAGGTCACGGAGTTGGCTAGATATTGTCCTCACTTGGTACCGGAGGAGGAGAGAAGAGTTTACAGGTTCGTGAAAGGGTTGAGATTGGAGTTCAGGAAGCAGCTGTTGATGCACGACTTCACTGACTTTTAAGCGGCAGTGAATAGAGCGTACCATATTGAAAATGATATTGAGGAGCATCGCGGAAAATCCGAAGGTGGTAGCGGAAGTAAACCGAGGGTTCAAGGTCAAGGCTCTCAGTAGTATAGAGGGAAACCAAGGTCTTCAGCTCCGGGGGTTGTCCGAGAAGGAAATGTGGCGGCTCCTACAACTCGTCCAGCTTCAATTCAGTTTGGGATGGTGTGTAGTTTTTGCAAGAAAGTGGGGCATTTTGAGGAAAGGTATTGGAGCAAGAAAGGCAAGTGCCTTGAGTGTGGAGCAGCGGGTCACTTCAGGAGGAATTGTCTTGGGCTACAACAGAGGCAAGCTTTGGGTAGCGGACAAGGTGGTCAGAGAGGTGATGTGAAGAGAGACAATGAGGAGAAACCGAAGGAGAAAGTGCAAGGGCGAGTTTTTGCCTTGGGTTGTGGGAAGGTATATCCCAATGTTGTCATTAGAGGTATAGTCCCTGCCTCACGAGTTAAGGCCCACATTCTCATAGATCCCGGGTCATCCCATTCTTTTGTGGCATCGCATTTTTCATTTGCATTGCATAAACTACGTGAAATTATGCCTTATGTGCTGGAGGTCTCTACTCCTATGGGAGAGTGCCTTGCATATTCTTTGGTCTATCATAGTTGTGATGTGAATATATGTGAGCATATATTGCTAGTGGATTTGGTAGAGTTACCAATCCGTGATTTTGATGTCATTCTTTGTATGGATTGGTTGAGTAGTTGTCATGCTTTGGTAGACTGTCGTAAGAAGCGAGTCTCCTTTTCTATGCCTAATTTTCCTATGTTTGTGTTTGATGCGGATAAGTCTTTATTTGGCATTCATGTTATATCTGCTTTAAAGGCTAGAAAAATGTTGTTAAAAGGGTGTGAGGGGTACTTGGCTTATGTGTTAGATTCGAGTAAGAAATCCCCTGAGTTATCTCATGTCCCAATTGTGAATGAATTCAGAGATGTGTTTTCAACGGAATACTCTATGCCTCCAGATAGGGAAGTGGAGTTTTGCATTGATTTAGTACCGGTACCTCACCAATATCCAAAGCACCCTATAGAATGGCTCCGGCTGAGTTGAATGAGTTGAAGACTCAGTTGCAAGAATTGTTAGATCGGGGCTTCATTCGTCCGAGTGTTTCACCCTGGGGAGCACCGATTTTATTTGTAAGGAAGAAGGATGGCACGTTGAGATTATGCGTTGACTACCATTTGTTGAATCAAGCAACTATCAAGAATAAGTACCCTCTTCCGCATATTGATGATTTGTTCGATCATCTTCAAGATTCCGTGATCTACTCCAAGCTTGACTTGCTTAGCGGATACCATCAGTTGAAGATCCGACCTGGTGATATTTCAAAGACAGCCTTCAGAACGAGGTATGGTCATTATGAATTCGTGGTTATGCCTTTCGGGTTGACTAATGCACCAGCAGTATTTATGGATATGATGAACCAAATTTTCAAGCCCTACCTTGATAGTTTTGTGTGGTTTTTATTGATGACATTCTTGTCTACTCCAAATCCCGGGAAGATCATGAGAAGCATTTGAGAATCGTCTTATCTGTGCTTCGTGAGAAACAGCTGTTTGCAAAGTTTAGCAAGTGCGAGTTTTGGCTTGAACAAATTTCTTTCTTGGGACACGTGGTGTCAAGTTCAGGTATTTCCGTAGATCCTTCGAAGATTGAGACCATGGTCAACTGGAAGCAGCCTTCAACTGTGACTGAGGTCCATAGTTTTCTTAGGTTGGTGGGGTACTACCGAAGGTTTATTGAGGGATTTTCTAGAATTTCAACTCCATTAAAAAGGTTGACGCGGAAGGATATACCATTTGTGTGGGATACTAAGTGTGAAGCAAGCTTTAATGAGTTGAAGAAGAGATTGACGACAGCTCCAGTTCTTACCCTTCTAGATGGTTGTGAGAACTTTGTGATTTTCAGTGACACCTCGAAAGAAGGATTGGGTTGTGTTCTTATGCAAAATGGGAAAGTGATTGCGTATGCCTCGAGAAAGTTATCACCGGCGGAACAGAATTATCCTACCCACGATATGGAGTTGGCTGCGATTATATTTGCGTTGCATAAGTGGAAGCATTACCTATATGGGGCAACATTCGAGATTTTCACCGATCATAAGAGCCTGAAATATTTGTTTACCCAGAAAGAGTTGAACAATCGGCAAAGGAGATGGTTGGAGCTATTGAAGGATTATGACTGTGTTATTTCGTACCATTCGAGAAAGGCGAATGTGGTTGCGGATGCGATTAGCCGAAAGGCTTATTTATCAACTTTAAGGTCCCGAGAGTCAAGAAGTGAGATGATATTTGCGAATGTCTGAGCCATCCCTACCGATATGGAGATTTTAAGGAAGCTCAACAAAATGATATAGAATTGAAGAAAATTTTGGAGTAAGTGCAAGATGGAAAGACCGGGGAGTTTTCATTGAATAGAGATGGAATTTTAACCTTTCAAGGCAGAGTTTGTGTACCTTCTTCACCGGAGATCAAAAGGCGAGTTTTAGAGGATGGCCACAAATCAAGATTTGCTATTCATCCGGGAAGTACGAAGATGTACCAAGATTTGAAGAGAGGCTATTGGGGGAATGGAATGAAGAGAGAGATTGAGGAGTTTTTATCAAAATGTTTAACTTGTCAACAAATCAAAGCTGAGCATCAACGACCTGCGGGGCTACTTACACCGTTAGATATTCCGGAGTGGAAGTGGGAAGGAATCTCGATGGATTTTGTGACTGGACTACCTTCGACCTCGAAGAAGATGGAAGCCATTTGGGTAATAGTGGACAGATTGACAAAGTTGGCTCATTTTCTACCGGTATCAACAAAGTATTCGATGGAGAGGTTGGCTCAACATTATATGCGAGAGATTGTTAGACTTCATGGGGTACCGATTAGCATTGCATCCGATAGGGATCCGAGATTCACCTCGAGATTTTGGAAGGCTTTGCATGAAGCGTTGGGTTCCAAGTTGAGTTTTAGCACGGCGTTTCATCCTCAGACCAAGAGAACCATTCAGATTCTTGAGGATACGTTACGGGCGTGTGTGATGGATTTCCACTCATCTTGGGAAGATCATTTACTGTTGGTTGAGTTTGCGTATAATAACAGCTATCAATCTAGTATTAAGATGGCTCCGTATGAGGCATTTTATGGGATAAAATGTAGATCTCCACTGTGTTGAGACGAGTTTGGTGAGGCTAGGCTTTGGGGTCAGGATTTGGTTAGAGATTCAACGGAAAAGATTAAAGTGATTCGGGATAGATTGAAGACGGCTCAAAGTAGACAGAAAAGCTACGCCGATAATAGAAGAAGAGACTTATCATTTCAAGTTGGTGACTTCATGTTTTTGAAGATATCTCCGAGGACTGAGATTAAGAGGTTTGGTAATAAGGGTAAGTTGGCTCCGAGATTTGTTGGTCCGTTTGAAATTTTAGAAAAGATTGGTGAATTGGCTTATCGTTTGGCTTTGCCTCCATCTCTTTCGTCTCTTCATGATGTGTTCCATGTATCAATGTTGAGAAAGTATTGCTATGACCCCTCCCATGTATTGAGTTCTCCTTCCGAAGATATTCAAGCGTATATGACTTATGTGGAAGAGCCGCTGAGGGTCTTGGAGTTTCAAGTTAGGGAGTTGCGAACTAAGAGTATTCCGGTAGTGAAGATCCTATGGAAGAATCATACTATTGAAGAAGCTACTTGGGAGTTGGAGTCGGAAATGCGAGAGAAATACCCTTGGTTGTTTGAGCATGCAAGTAAGTCAATTTAAAATTCGGGGTGAATTTTCTTTAAGGGGGAGTGAGTGTCACGACCCTAATCCTAGGCACCATTTTAGCACATGTTGAGCACGTGGGGTTGGGGTGTGTAGCGTCTCATTCTATGCATTTTATGCTACTTGTTTGTTTTATGTACTCATTTTGATATTTGACAACTTATTAGAATTTTAGGATGTTAATAAATTTAAGTTAATTATTTAATGTCTAAATGAAATAAATAGGAAATGTTGTAGTGAAATTATAATATTTGAAATTTTAAATAAAAAATTGGAAAAGTGTTGAGGTGCTTTTGTGTAAAGGTTAAATCTTAAGGGTTTTAGTGGTAGTAGCTAAGACCTTAGAGGAGCTTAGGTGAAAAAATTGAAATGTTTATCCTTGGTTTATGATGAAGGAAGCTTCATTTTACTTCATCAGCTTATATTGCCTTCTCTATTTCCATGGAAATCAAAACCCTAGCTTTTCCTTCCTAAATTCATAACAAATTCAACCCTTGTTCGTTTCTTGATCCGTCTTCATATTATTGTTCGTGAAGCCGAGGGGATTTCATCTATCTGGAAAAAGATTTTCTTATTTTCGAATTATTTCGGTAAGTTCACTACAAGAAACAGGACTATATATGGCGGTTAAAATCCGCCGTATATAGTGATCGGGGCCGCTGTATATAGTATTTATGGCGGAGTATCTGCCGTTTATAGTCTATCGTATAAAGTCGTGTCGTATATAGTATTTACGGCGGATAAACCGCCGTATATACTATTTACGCCGAAAATACAACCGCCGTATATAAGCAAGGACAAATATGGCAGTTAATCACCTCCGTATATAATGAAATACAAATACGCCGTATGTATCACATCCGTATTTGAGGAAGCTTTATACGGCGGTTAGGTTACCACCATATATAATGAAATATTATATACGGCGGTATAGGTCCGCTGTATATAAGAGACGAGTCGTCCACTAGAGCATGAATCGTCCCCATTTTCTCCCAATCTGATACCCTCGTCCCCCTTTGGGGACAAGTCGTCCATTGAACTTATTTACTGCGGCTTTGTTAATCCGCCGTAAATAAATAGATTTTTTTCCCAGACCAGCCTGTATTACTCATTTTCCCCAAAAATACACCAGTAGGAACCAAATGCAAATGCAACCTGTACACACACAAATGCAACCTGTACACACACAAATGCAACCTGTATAAAATAACTAGGCTTCGTGAATGTATACAACACAATGTCAAGACAACATAACCAATAACACAAAAAAGATTGTAGCATATCCAAAACTCAATGTTTACATTACATGCATCAATTATAAGTAGCAAAATGACATTGTAGTAAAGTGTTTGGTGCCCCAAGAAAAGCAAGACCGATGGAGAAGTATCTTGAGTATCCATGCCAGTTCCCAAAACCTACAACACCATACAAGCAGAAAAAAGAAGGTAATTAAGATGGACATTATATTACAATCTGGAAACGAATTAACCATAACTACACTTTCAAAAATACAAGGGTCTCGTAACTTGGAAGAAAATGATCATCCCCAATGCAAACTGATGTGTCCCAATATTATCTTGTACAGAATAAATTTTATTTTATTTTAATGAAACGCCACAAGTAATGTGTTTGGTGCATAACTAATCATATTTGACATTTCAGCTATGGGTATAGATAATAACAGCAGTAACAATATGAAGGGGACCGACAACCCATTCAAGGCAAACTAGAAAATGTGGTTCACGAAAACTAGTGTATAGTGTTATTAGATTTATAGGATTGAGAAAACATACCACTGCCTATCTATTACTGCCATTTCCATACTGTTGCATATAATTACGTTTCAAATCTTCTATCATTTGGCGTTGATCCTCAAGTAGCTTTTGAAATTCCTCTGCACGCCTTGCATAATAATTTTGCATGAATGACACCGTCTCCTCAAGTTCAGCAACACGGGCTGCAGAAGCACTTTGAGAAATTGAGGCTTTACCAAACACCCTGGTTTTGGTAAGACCTTGTCCCATACAACGCACTCTCCTATGGCCATCATTTCCTATAAGATTTGTGAATATCTTCTCTCTCTTGCTTGGAGAGTTTTGTTCCTCCTCTGGTAGTTCTTCAATTGCATCATTGAGCGTTAACTGTAACAAAAAACAACATGTTCAATATAATTGTTTAACTTTAATTAATATTATGAAAATGAAGTTAGAAATGGAAAAAGTATTCAATACAAGAACAAAACTGAAACAGAAAAGGTTGAAACTTTAACTTACGATCATACGAGAGGTGGTTTCGTCTGCATCCTGACCACCTTTGTCTGTGCGCGTAGCTATGAACATGCTTACTTGATCAGTGTGTAATCCCTCGTCCTCTCTCTGCCATTTATAATAGAATCATTTGACAAAAAAATATTTATATACGATACAAAAGAAGCATTAATTGACAACTGAGAACTAAATTGAATGATGACAAACCTCTTTTCGGAGTGTGAAATGCGACTTTTTTCCAGTCCTGTTAAGACACTCTTGCTTTGATCGATTCACTTGGTTTATTTGAGATAATTCCTGGAAAAAAAAGATAATATTAGTATTAATTTGAAGCATATAAGACATTCATGATAATAGATTTAGATTAATTTGAAATATACCTGAGCCTTTTTTGAACTCCACATATGCACAAGTTCAATCCATTGATTCGAATCAACACACACATCAAGTTTGTGAGCCAATCGCTCCTCGTCGGATGCATACCTATTATATGCACATCTCACCTAACATTTCCATATTACAAAGTCATAATCATAAATGTGTGTAAAGTTGCATAGTAAGCAAATGAGATCTAAACAAATACATATTACAAGTAAATAAAGTCGTCTGTTGCATACTTATTATATGCATGTCTCACCTGATATTTCCAATCTCTCCATTGTTTATTGAGAGCTAGATACATAATTGGCTCATACTCAAGAGGCGCATTGGTATTATGCTATATACAATTCAACAATGAAAAAGAACAATTGTTAGAGAATCATAAGACTTTTGACTACTCATGAGATTTATGTAAGGAATATGGATTACAACTTACTTGAACATCTTGCCATATGTTCTCTAGAACTGGACATTCCATCTCATGTAATTCTTTAGTTAATGGGAAATGTTCCCTATTTCTCACAAAATATACGAGCTGAGTAGCTAGTTTTGCACTTTCGCCACCAAAGGGTTGTCCAAATTCATTAAATATTACATTTAGTTTTTCTTTACCCCATTTCTTCGTTGATTTTGCCAAACCCTCTTCCTTTCCTTGATGAGCCCTCACCTATTATTTGCTTCCTTGGCGGCATATCTGGCAAAAAAATATATGAAACATGAAAATACATATTAAAAAGTCATAATCATAAATGTGAGCAAAATTGCATAGTAAGCAAATAAGATCAAAACAAATACATATTACAATTAACAATATTAATATTCAATCATACAAAATAACAAGTTTGATTGAAACATGAAACATAAGTAATAACATTGTCTTAGTAATAGTAAGCAAATAAGATCTAAACAAATACATATTACATTAACAATATTAATTTCAACCATACAAAATAACAAGTTTGATTGAAACATGAAACATAAGTAATAACATTGTCTTAGTAATAGTATGCAAATAAGATCTAAACAAATACATATTACAATTAACAATACTAATATTCAACCATACAAAATAATAAGTTTTATTGAAACATGAAACATAAGTAATAACATCACTGATGAGAGTCGGAGCCTTCTCCCTGATAGTAGGTCTGACGGGAAGAATGCCTCTGAGCACGAGCAGTGGCTCTTGAATGAATCATCGCCATGTATGTCTCTGAAACTGGCTCGTAACTCCAAGGCTCTGTCTGCGTAGCCCAAGCCTCTAACTGCTCAAACCGGGCTCTCAAAATGGCAGCTTTATCCTCCTACCCCTCAAAACGATCCTGAACCTCCTCCCATCTAACATCCACTAAAGCATGTCGGCTCTGCTCCCGAGCGATCCTTTTACTTTCCTGCTCATCCAAATATGCCTTCATCATAGCCCATTGATCCAAAGAACCTTGCGGGTTCTGGTTCTGCTCTCCACTTTGACCTCCCAACCTCTCCTGATCATGCTCTTCATCTTCCTCCTCATCAACCGGATCCATTTCATCCTCTACACCTGGCATACGCCAATGCCTGGCCTGCGTACCACTCGGAAAGGTGGCCCCTACTCTGCAAGAGACCGTTCGTTTGGGAACACCATATTCAAACAATAAATCCCTATTGTCTCCCACTAACGGATCCCTCACAAACTTATCATATTGCACAAGCCAATCCCTAGAATAAATACCCGTGCCCCCCGTCAATTTCATCGCCTTTGGCTTTAGATTTTCCAAACACGCTTCCGCTAGTAAAGTAATCATCCCTGTAGACACCCCATTCTGAACTCATAATTACCTGATTACACTACTCTTCATCTCTCTTTTATGTTTTGATGAAAGCATATCAGTTTCGTCATGTTTCGTTAAGTTTCTAACTAACCTCGTTAGTTTTGGACCTAACTGACTAACGGAATAACTGAAGAGGACAAAATGGTCATCAGACTAGTTATCTCGCACGAGATATCATATCTCGCGCGAGATATCCCCTCGACAGATGTGCGTAAATCACTCTCCTTCTCCGTTTCAAACTCTCTTTTTGGATAAAACCTTATCAATTCGGGTATCCAATTAGAACTGAGTTCTGGAACCTTCCTAGGGGATTTTACCTCTCCACCTTCACCTCTCCAACCTCCTATAAATACTGGATGATTTTCAGTGTTTCGGGGTCGACAATTCTGATCCTTGATCAAGAAAACACACAACACACACACATTTTGTTGGTTTCTTTCCACGAAAGACTCCTTCAAATCACTCACAAAAAACTCCCAAAGTTTGTTCATCAACCTTGTTGATTAACAAACATCGAAGCCCGAATCAAGGGACCAAGGCGAAGCTCCGTCCGCATCAAGATCCAAATCAAGGATCGAGGCGAAGCTCTGTCCGTATCAAGTTTCAATTCTAAACTTGAGTCGAAACTCTGTCCGAATCTCTCCTCAAAAGGTAATCATCCTTTAAACTTTCGTTTCTCTTCTCAACCTCTCTATTGATTTTAGAGTAGTGTAATCCCATCAAAAGGATTAGCCTAGAGTCCCTTCAGTCAATGGAGGCGATCTCGAAGCATACAATCCGACATTCCTAATCAAGAAATTGATTAGGATTTATTTGTTCTTTTTTAATTATTTTATTAAAAAGATTGAAAACCTCTCTTTTCTTTAGCAAGACCGATCTCCGGATTGGGTGAAATGGATGCCTTCTAAACCTACCCATTTCATAACCTAAGCCCCGAACTCAAATCTCTTTCAAAATGGTTTTCCTATGTTTCCAATCGAATAATATAGGTGGCGACTCAAAAGATGAAAAGACAAAAATTTTCTCACAACGCTACAGTGGCGACTCCGCTGGGGACTTAAAATTAAGAGGCTTAAACTTGCGTCAAAATTAAAAGAGAGGTTTTAAAAAAAAAAATTTAATTCGAATTTTCTGCTCTCAAATGAGGCATATCTCGCACGAGATATCATATCCCGCGCGAGATATGGCCTCCAGTCTGGTTGTTTTCTGGTTTCTCTTGTTTAGCTCGTAATCCAAGACGAGAGCCGAACATGCAAGGGGGATCCCAGAATTCATTATCTGCAGAGTTCCCGCATCTTAAGGCCTCCCTTAAGGTGTAGAACTCGAACCTTCGTTTCCTTTAAATAATTGATTATTATTTATGAACTGCGTGCGATTGGGTTTTATTTAATTAAAGTCCGGTCCATTGGGGATTCGAGAGTTGTAAATTGAATTATTTATCTCTCTTTCTCTCTCTTTATGTGGAACTACGACGGCCTGAGTCTTCCTAATTTGGGAGAAACGTAGGCAACCACTTGGTGCAGCCACTATCTGTTTTCCTTTTGATTTTCAAAAAAAAACTCTCTATTTTATCTATCACCTAGATCGACTATCACACACGCGCACTCATTTATATCTGTCATTGCACTACATACCTCTATCAACCCGGGACCCACACTAAGGACGGATGACGGTAACCACCTAGTCGCCGGTCTCTCCAAAGTTGGATCATCCCACTCCGCGTATTCAATCCACCTAGATTGTCATATCGCGGGGAGCCTAGCCTTCCAAACCCTCGCATCGCCACATATCATGTAGATTGTCTTTCTAGGAACACTCCGTGACCGGTCGGTTTTGACTTGGTAATCTTTCTTGTCTTTGACCAAAATAAAGCTAATGTAAAATTGACTATCGAGAAAGGATTCGGAAAAATCCCTTCGGAAAAACAAAGTCCCTTCGGAAATGTCCCTTCGGAATGACCCTTTCGGAAGTCCCTTTAAAGAAAAGATATCCTTCCGGTCAATTTTACGTGGCTTTACTCTACAAAGAATGATCAATTACCAAGTCCCTAGGGTTGGTTCGAATTATGTATACCTGTAAGATTTACCTAGGATACTAGATAGAAAACGGACCTTTGTCCGTCCGACCATGAATTTAGGAAATAAAAAGGAATAAAATCCATCTCTCCGAATGGTTATCTCGTGCGAGATTACCTACTCCCGCGCGAGATATTATTTGCAGAATCTGTGTTTGTAATTGATGATCGATGTGCGCTCCCTCCTTGAGTCAAAACTCCGTCTCTAATAAAAATAAAACTTCAAAAAAAAAAATCACTCGTGAGGTAATTTTAACCATCATCCTTTTCTCCATCTAGGATCGTTTGGGGCTAATATTCTAAAAGACGTTTCGTTGGGATATCTCTAGTTCATCTCTAAGGTCGTCAAGCTCCCTTACCTCTCCAACGGTAGCATTTCAATTTCCTTCCGACACGATGAATTCCGAAGCACTCAAGAAGGAAATTGAGGATCAAAGGATTCGATATGAAGAAATGCTACAAGCCCAATCCGATGAAATGGAGGCCCGATTAGAACTTGAAAGAAGAATTCAAGCCGGGGAAATGAAAGCCATGGTTGATGAACTCCGAGCCATGAAACTACAATTGGCCGAATTAAGCTCAAAGAAGAAAGAGAATGAGACTTCTTCCGATGATGAAGTATCATACACTAAGAAGGCTAAAAGACACCGCAAGCACAAGAAAAGGTGTATGTGCCTAGCTCATCATCTTCCTCCTCCGACAATGAGAGCTATGCTTCCGAGAAAGAAAGCAAGGATGAACCCCTTACCATGGCAATTTTAGAAAAGAAACTTGCATCCTCGATGTGAGTAAGGGAGCCTCGCTCTCTATTGACTATGACACCCTTCGTCAATCCATGTCAAAGCTTCCTAGAAAATACAAGACACTGACATTGCCAAATTTAATGGCACTACTTGTCCAAAAATCCATCTGGAAACCTACTCTTGGGCCATGCTATCTATGGGTGTCGATGACAACTTGCTAGTTCAATGCTTCCCTCAAACCCTTGATGGTGCCGCTAGAGATTGGTACATGAATCTTCCACTCTCCACAAGGCTCGATTGGCCACTTGCTAGTCGTACCTTCCAAAAGCAATATGAGGACAACTCCACTTACCGCACTACTAGGAGAGACCTTGAGCAAACCAAGCAACTTCCGAATGAATCATTCGCAGACTTCGTCAAGAGATGGAGGATCAAACTGATTGAAATCGTTGATAGGCCAAGCCTAGACGAACAAATTCACATCCTACTTCAATGTCTCCGCGAAGAGTACCAAGAGAAGCTTGCCGGCAATTACTTCCCTAGTTTCCTCGAACTCCATAAATCGGGCCTTAGAGTTGATGAATTGATCCTTCTTAGAAAGAATTCAGAAAAGGAGAATTGTCCAACAAAGGGGAGCACCGGTCGTACCTATCATGATTTTGGTGGAGCTACTCTTAAGGAAATGTTTGATGATCTAGTAGGCCAAGGAAAATTGAAGCCAATGGAATACTATCATCCGAAGAAAATGAGAGAAGATTGGGACCACGACAAATTTTGTGATTACCATCAGTTTAGTGGTCATGACACCAACAATTGCTACAATTTGAGGGATGCCATCCAAGACTTATATGAAGCCGGCAAGATCAACTGAAGCATCACCACCTTGGGGCTCCGATCGTCCTCTCCCTTTTTCCTTTGAAAAAAAAGAGAAAAAAAATATATAGATTAGGTAAACTTCCTAGTATGTTCTCGAAGAGTCGTTCTGTCATTCTAGTCCATCTCTATCCTCTCTAGTTTGTGTCAAGTAAACTATCGAGTCTGTTTCAAATTTCCTTATCAATAAAAGTTATCTCTTTATCCTAAACACTTTCCCAAGAATTGTTTTTCTTTATGAATATCATTTGATCTATGTTGAATAGTGGACCCCATTCCTTAAATCATCACGAAAAATAGAAACTTCTAAACAAGTTTGAAATGAAAACTTTCCTTAGAAGGCTTAAGGCTAAACATTACTCATGTTGAAAGTCGAAGATCAACAAACGAAGGAAGCCAAAGGCGCTGCTATCAACATTCATCCCAAGAAAAGTGGGGCTACTCAATTCAAGGCTTTGAGAGTACAAAAATAAAAAGCTCGCTAGGTCGAAACTCCTCAAATCGTCCTAGGCAAAAATAGAGCATCAAAAAAAAAAAAAAAAAAAGAGAAAAACTCTCAAGCCTCCATCACCCCACAACAAGGATGGAATTTCAACAAAGGCAAGAAGGACTCTCCCACAAAGAAAAAGAGTCAAGCGATACCAGCGAAGAAAAGAGGATTCCTCAACATCCTTTTACCATGAAGCCTGAATGACAACGCAAATGAAGAAAGGCTTTCAACATCAATCCATAAAGAGAAATGTTTAGCCTTAAGTCATGCTAACGATTGGCTTTCTTTTCAAACTCGTTAAAGAAATTTCTAGATGGTGCAAGGTCCATTAAAAGTAGAGCAACTTTTCAAAACCTTTGAGCCATATAGCGTTCTTTGTTGAGTCTAGGGGCTTCCTATTAGCCATTCTCATACACACTCTTGAAATCCAAGCATCAAAACTGGGGCTTCCTAACCTTTCCTCCCCCAGTCAATCCCTACTCAAACTCTCAAGAGTAATCAAATCTGCATTAGGGGCTTTCCTCTTCGCTTCTCACTATCATCATTAGAGAATACACTCCCTCATAAAAGAGTCAATGCTTGGATAACTTTCCAAAAATAGAGTCTGTCTCTCCTCAACTAACTCGAGATCTCATCTTTCTCCTTAATGAGATTCTTCCAACTGAGTTCTCTTCGAGTACACATACTTTCAAAAAAAAAAAAAAAATAGCTCGCTAGGTTGAAAACTCGTAAAGAGCAGCCTAGGCAAAAGTTAGAGCACAAAAAACAAAAGACGCAAAAGAGATGCCCGCTAGATTGAAAACCCGAAAGGGCGGTCTAGGCAAAAACCAGGGTGCGTCACTAAAGAAAAAAATTCAAAGGGAAAAAGGAGGGGATCCTTCTTCAATTTACACAGCCTCACGAGCTTGTTCACGAAGTCATCTACATCATACAAGAAGTCTTGGGGCTTAGTGTCGAGAGAAGCCTTGGAAAATACATGCTTTGGATTAGGCATCATAAGTTCTACATAGCAAAAGCCATTGGAGTGGTTTGGACCTTGGGCTTGACGATGAAAAAGTCCTGTGACAATGAAAAATCCTTGAAGTATCCTGAACCTTAGCGTTGAACTTCGGTTATCTCAACGGAATCCTATTAGAAGATTGTCTCATTCGATCTTTAGATGGACCTCACGAGTTGGTCTTCTAAACCAAAATCTAAACCACAAACGATTTTCTCACATAATAGAACTCATTCTCCACGCTGATTCTTGGAGTCGAGTGCACATTGATCGTCTTGAACAAACAAATGCTTAAGTGAATATATGTTGTCATGCAAATGCTTTCACTAACCCTCTTGCAGGAATTAAAGCATGTCAAGTGCTACTTTTAGATCAAACATGTTGAGTGTTTGGATTTCGTCTACCATCTACCTTTCTATATAGCAATGCATCCAATTAAGTGCGTCGAGCATCTCTTCAAGCGTCAAGCATCCATTGCGTCAAGCAACCATTGCGTCAAGCAACCATTGCGTCAAGCAACCATTGCGTCAAACAACCATTGCGTCAAGCAACCATCGCGTCAAGCATCCATCACGTCAAGTTCCATGCGTCAAGCATATCCCAACAAAGAGCCCGATTTAACGCCCAGACAGGTGGATCGTCAACAATTAGGTGTGTCAAACATCTAAGATGCGTCAAGCATCTAGGTTCAGTATGTCAAATACTTACCTTACCAAAAGCCCGGTTCAACGCCCAGACAGGTGGATCGTCAACAAATTAGGTGTGTCAAACATCTAAGATGCGTCAAGCATCTACAAGTAGTATGTCGAGTACACCTCAACAAAAGCTCGGTCCCGAATCGCCAGGATCGTCACCTCAACAAAAGCCTGGTCTTGAATCGCCAGGATCGTCACCAAGTAGGTGTGTCAAGCATCTAGGGTTAGTATGTCAAATACTCACCTCAACAAAAGATCGGTCTTGAATTGCCAGGATCGTCACCTCAACAAAAGCTCGGTCCCGAATTGCCAGGATCGTCGCCTCACTTCAGTCTCAAAAAGAAAAACCAACAGGACTGTGATGAACCCGATTTTTGAAATCAAACGGAGTCGCCACGCCATTTTTATTTTAAGGGCCAAAACTTTGAAAAAAGCCCGAGATCAGAGATTTAGGTTCGGAGGTCATGTTACGCGTCGGGAAGGACGTTAGTGTGCACCCGACGCGCCTCGCAAAACGAGTCTTCCAAACATTTGAAATCCTTTTGTTGTGTGTGTGTGTGTGTGTGTGTGTGTTTTGACCAAAATAATTTGAAACTGGGAAAAGTGAAAATTGGGATCTCTTTTTAAGACTTTAAACTGATCCCATGATTTTTTGGAGAATTTTTGGGTTGAGTCTTGGCACTCAAAAGACCTTTTGAAGTTGAGAGCCATTTCTGCCAGAATGAAAGAAGGCAGTCGACCCTTGACTTTGAAATGGACTTGAAGGCTTCAAAACCTCAGAATCTGGGGAAAGTCCGAGAATGAAAGTTGCTTAAAACACCCTAAATAGGGTTTCTGAAAAGAAACTTTCCATTTTGGAAGTAATTTGAGGGGTCAAAACCTTCTGGAAATCTCAGATGTGAAATCTTGATTTCCAGAAGCTGATGAACTGGCCTCTAAAAGAAAAATTGAAAAAAGGAGTTTTACTTACTCAAAAAATAAAATAAAAATATGTCTGGAAATATCTGGATGTTGGCTACAAAAAGTGTTTTGTAGTCAACACCCAATTCCAAGTTTTACTGGGTCCAAAAAATAAGAAAATGGACTGAGGTCTCAGAACAATGCTACTGGCAGCAAGATGTTCTTGAGGGAAAATGTGATTTTTGGGGGATTTGCATCTATGTTCACCCCATTTTCATCCCTAGACTTGATACCACTACCTTTTGTTAAGTGGTTATCATATTCAAGTCATCCTTGGGGAATTTATGGGGTTGAAACATGTCCTTTGCGAAGGGAAAGGGGGTTTTGTAAAGATGAAACCAAGGAGAAAGAATTGACTAAAGATCTAAAATGTGGACCACTTGAGATGGTCATTCATGAAGATGAACTTAAAGATGACCATCTTAGGTCAAAACTCAAGTTAAACTAGACATAAAATAAGTCAAAGTAAGAAGAACAAGATGATCAAGAGATCAAAAGAGAATTTTAGGGTTTTGAGAAGGAGGGCTTTACCAATGGTGACACCCTATCTTCCTAGGCTTGGAATTTGACTTGAGGAGTATCAAGATTTGGTGTTTGGCTTGAGGAGTATCAAGGTTTGGTGTGTTTGGTATTTGATTGGGAAAGATTCAAGAGAAAATGGTGGCAATCTAAGGATTCCCACTGTTTTCTCTCTATATTTCGCCAGAACTTCGTTGCTGTGAGTAAGTTGTGTTTGTAAACTGAGAGAGGAGGGTTTAATTTATAGGCCCTCTGAAAACTCAAAGATGTCCGCGCGGAGGTCCCTGTAAACGTGCTCGGTGCATTAAATGCCGCTCCAGGCTTTGAACAGAAGAATATTTTTCAAAATATCAGCAGAAATTGTTTTTCAACTTGCTGTTTCGGGATTTTCTTAATTCTTTTGCTTTTTTGGATTCCTTTTTTGGTTTAACTTTAAATAGCAAACCCTAACCTACCCTTGCTTGGTTAGAAAGGTTAGAGATTGTTAGAAATGTTAGAAATGTTAAAACTTTTGTTAACTTTCTAACGAAAAAGCTACCAACTCAAATTGGAGCACTTACAGTAGCCCCTCGGCGACGGTGCTTTCGAAGGAAGCGGGGTCGTCGATAAGAGTAAGGCTCCATATTTGATAGGATGATCAAGTGATCGAGTGGCTGAACCTATTCAATAGGCTACCTACGTATCCCGAATGGGAATCAAGCCGGTCGTAGTTCGGGTCTTTGACCCTGGGAATGATTGTTTTTAAGGTATCAACCTGGAGATGATGGCGTTTTAGGCGCCTCGGACCTTGAAGATGATGGCGTTTCAGGTGCCTCGAACCTTGAAGATGGCGTTTTAGGTGCCTCGAACCTTAGAGATGGTGGGGATAGATGGTCCTCTGGTGGACTTTGCTTGAAAGGATCGGTCTTACGTCTGGCGCGCCGGAAGGAAAGGATGACCATTTTGGTCGAGTGGCTGGACTTAATGATAGGCTACCTACGTATCCCGAGTGGGAATCAAGCCGGCCGTAGTTCGAAATTTACTTGAGATTTCGTTGGCTTCGCTGGGGAAAATCAGACGTATTCGTTGGGGAAATCGGTCTTACGTTTTACTGCCGGGGATGATTTTGATGAAAGATACGGGATTCCGTTATCTTTCTCGGGGAGATCGGTCTTACGTTTTACTGCCGGGGACGATTTTGATGAAAGATACGGGATCCGTTATCTTTCTCGGGGCACTCGGTCTTACGTTTAACTGCCGGGGACGATTTTGATGAAAGATATGGGATCCGTTATCTTTCTCGGGGCACTCGGTCTTACGTTTAACTGCCGAGAATTTCTTTTGAGAGGGTATGAACCTAAATGGGAACTTAGTTCAGGAGTATGAACCTAAGTTGAGGTTCGGTTCAGGAGTATGAACCTAAATGGAGACTTAGTTCAGGAGTATGAACCTAAGTTGAGATTTGGTTCAGGAGTATGAACCTAAATGGGAACTTAGTTCAGGAGTATGAACCTAAGTTGAGGTTTGGTTCAGGAGTATGAACCTAAATGGGAACTTAGTTCAGGAGTATGAACCTAAGTTGAGGTCTTGTTCAGGAGTATGAACCTAAATGGAGACTTAGTTCAGGAGTATGATCCTAAGTCGGGATTTGGTTCAGGAGTATGAACCTAAATGGGAACTTAGTTCAGGAGTATGAACCTAAGTTGAGGTTTTGTTCAGGAGTATGAACCTAAATGGGAACTTAGTTCAGGAGTATGAACCTAAGTTGAGGTTTTTTACCTGATGGAGGCTATTTGAAGGTGTTCTTGCTGGGGAAGACTCGGGCTTACGAGAACCATCGGGAAGAAAGGTGATCAATGTCTGTCAAGTGGATGGACCAAGGATTGATCGTATGCGGGGGTCACCCGAGGATTGACTATTTTAGGGAAGTCGTCCTAGAGATTGACTGTATTTGGGAGTCACCCGAGGGATTGACTATTTTAGGGAAGTCGCCCCTATGATCTGACTATTTTTGGGAAGTCACCCTATGATCTGACTATTTTTGGGAAGTCGCCCCATGGTTTGACTATTTTTGGGAAGTCATCCTATGATCTGACTATTTTTGGGAAGTCGCCCTATGATCTGACTATTTTTGGGAAGTCGCCCTGTGGTTTGACTGTTTTTGGGAAGTCGCCCTATGGTTTGACTATTTTTGGGAAGTCGCCCTGTGGTTTGACTATTTTTGGGAAGTCACCCTATGATCTGACTATTTTTGGGAAGTCGCCCTATGATCTGACTATTTTTGGGAAGTCGCCCTATGGTTTGACTGTTTTGGGGAAGTCGCCTACATGATCGACTATTTTTGGGAAGTCGCCACATGATCGACTATTCTTGGGAAGTCGCCCTATGATCTGACTATTTTTGGGAAGTCTCCCTGTGGTTTGACTGTTTTTGGGAAGTCGCCCTATGGTTTGACTATTTTTGGGAAGTCGCCCTGTGGTTTGACTATTTTTGGGAAGTCACCCTATGATCTGACTATTTTTGGGAAGTCGCCCTATGATCTGACTATTTTTGGGAAGTCGCCCTGTGGTTTGACTATTTTTGGGAAGTCACCCTATGATCTGACTATTTTTGGGAAGTCGCCCTATGATCTGACTATTTTTGGGAAGTCGCCCTGTGGTTTGACTGTTTTTGGGAAGTCGCCCTATGGTTTGACTATTTTTGGGAAGTCGCCCTGTGGTTTGACTGTTTTGGGGAAGTCGCCCTAAGGTTTTGACTGTTTTGGGGAAGTCGCCCTGTGATCTGACTATTTTTGGGAAGTCGCCCTGTGGTTTGACTATTTTTGGGAAGTCGCCCTATGGTTTGACTATTTTTGGGAAGTCGCCCTATGTTTTGACTATTTTTGGGAAGTCGCCCTGTGGTTTGACTGTTAAGGTTTTGACTGTTTTGGGGAAGTCACCCTAAGATTTGATGATAATGTTCTTTTAGAAAAGTAGTTGACTAAGATATGCTTTCATACCTGTGCTGTGCTTACTCCGTAGCCGCTCTAAGGACTGAGGCTACGGCTGATGTTGATGAAGAGTTGTTAGGTTGCTGTTCGTGGGACGGTTTCTGCTGACGATTTGCTGTCTTTGGAAGCATTTTGACCTGAAGGAGGAGTTTGGTTGAGTCTGCATCTTGCTGGTGATCGTCAACCTTGTAGAGGTGGTTGAGCTTGTATTCACATTGGGACTTCTTGCTTTTGAGAACTTGGTGTCTCTGACCGCATTGTATTGGAGAGCTTGGCGTCTCTGACCTTCTTGCCTTGGAGAACTTGGCGTCTCTGACCGATTTGTATTTGAGAACTTGGCGTCTCTGACCGATTTGTATTGGAGAACTTGGCGTCTCGACCGATTTGTATGTGAGAACTTGGCGTCTCGACCGACCGGCATTTGATTAGCATTTGAGAACTTGGCGTCCCCGACCGAACCGTATTTGAGAACTTGGCGTCTACGACCGAATTGTATTTGAGAACTTGGCGTCTCGACCAGCGGCATTTGATTTGCATTTGAGAACTTGGCGTCACCGACCGATTTGCATTTTGAGAACTTGGCGTCACGGCCGACTTGTATTCGAGAACTTGGCGTCTCGACCGAATTGTAGACACCGGAGGTGGTCTTCATTGGGGTTTGTTTTCATCCATTTGTGGACATTGGGGGTCGTCTTTAGCAAGTTGCGGACGCCTTAGGAGCTTGTCTTTGCCAAACTGTAGATCTTGGAGGCTGTCTTCATCCGTTTGTGGACATTGGAGGTCGACTTTGGTGAAGATCATCCTTGCCGAAAAGGGGGATTTGATTTCACGTTTGAATTCCCGCATTCGTTAGTGAAGAGGAAGATGCATATATGACATTCATGATGACAGATGCATGCATAGAGCCAAAAATGATTGTGAGAGTATCACTGCATATGTTTGCGAGATGATGCATTTACTTGCTTTCGAAGATGCACCTAGCCTAAGATTTTGACAGGGGAAATTATGATTTATGATCTTCAATTCACTTAGGATTTTTCCTATTGATTCAAGTTTTGTGCATGCTACATGAGCCCTTGGGAGATTTTTGTGGGGATGCATGGTTATGTATGTGTCTGGAGACTGTTTGAAGCAGATTTTGAGCATGTGGGGGATGAGAACCCTTGATCGCGATTTAAACGGCGGTTGTTGGTGAGGTTTTGTCGGCGGTATCACATGGATCTCAATTTTGATGAGATTGGATTCGGATCCGGGTCTTGATTGGAATTTTCTCTCTCAATCTTGGTCATTTGAAGGCGTCTTTGACGGGCTCTAGGGCACGTTGATATGAGTGAAGCTTCTTTCATTTGGGTGAGCTATGACCTCGGCCAAAACCTTATCCGGAGAATGATTTGATGGAATTGCTAATGCCGGGAGAAACCCTGATCTTGAATTCCGATGCTACGGGAGGCTTCCGTGTACCAAGTTCTGAAGCTGAAATTCTTTCTTGATAAAATTCGGGTCCAAAAGACCGTCTTGACAAAGCCCCCGGATCCTGAGTAGGCAAAGTCCGGATTTTGAAGAAGTGACTTGGCGAATCTATCTCGTAGTGAAGAACGCAATGTGGACCCAAGGATGACTATAGAAGTCCCATCTTGAAGAGCTGATACAGGAGAACCTGGGAGAACCGCTTAGCAAGCCCCAGCGTGAAGAAACACAGAGCAGTCCTATTGCAGACAGAGTCATCATGTGACCCAGGAGGCACCCATCTTTTCAGATCTTAGTCAACCAGTCAATGGACAAGACTCAGGAATGTTTACGTGCAGGGGCACATCTTTCGAAAAGTGGGAATGAATCCCGATTTTGTGTATACACACTCGCTTTAGGTTTGACTCTTTTGAGAGAGTATAAGCGTTACAAGGTGTGGAAAAGTGTATGGAAGCCCCTGCTGACAGAAAGACAGTGTTTGGCTCTATTTTCCTATGATGTAGAGAGAGAAGACTTGTCGAGACACTTGAAAACTTGTCTTATTCATGATGATCACAAGGCTGCTTAAAACCCTTTGTTAATGTTCGGGTTATTCAATCCCTAAATCTGATATGAACAAATATTTTGATTAATCACAAGGAGAAAACCAACTGATATCGAAAATCAAGCTTGGAAGGGCGGAAAGTGTATAGGGACGATCCTTGATGAGACCGGATTTTTTTTTTTGAGATTTGTTTGTGATTTCGACCGGACCATTTCTGGTTGCCTACGTTCCCTCCATTATGAAGAGCTCAGGTCGCCGTAGTTCGGGCCTATCCCGAATGAAAAGAGAATGAATGTTGAAATTCGAGGGTCTGAGGACCTTTGGGGATTTTGAGGATTTGGAGGATTGAATAACATATCCCCTTAGAGTGTCCATGAAAGACACGGATGCGAAGCTTGATGGGACATCCACGGCAAGTGTTTGTGAGGAGAAATGAAATATGCTCACATGAAGGGAAGGGTTGAATTTGCACAATCTTTGATTGGTAATTTTGGACCAAGATGGATTAGATTCCAATTTTAAGCAAGCAATGAAGCATTAATTTGATCCTGACATCGAGGATATTAGAATGAAACTGCTATCCGATAGGGACTGTAGTTGGGTTTCCGGGCTTCGATCGGCCATCGGGTGATTTTGGGAAATTTTGACCTCTTAAGATGAGAGGTCGGCTGGGCCTTTTGCTGACTGAACCTCTAAAGATGAGAGGTTGGCTTGTAGGGACGTGTTTGGGAAATCTATGGCGGGGAAGATTGATTGCCTCTAAGAATGAGAGGTCAAATTTTGACTTTGGCCAAAGGCGAGGGTAATGGGAGTATCCTCTAAAATAGATAGGATGGCTTGGGATTGATTTAAGGTAATGGTAAGAGGAAGTCCGAGCTACTGACAACTTTTTGCGATCTTGCGAGAATTCAGGCTCCTTTTTGATCATTGGAGAGCTTCTTGAGATGTCGGGGACTTTTGAGTTCTTCTTCTTTTTTTTTTGGAAGGCTTCCTGAGGAGCTTGGAATTATATCCGAGATTGTGAGGATTTTAAAATCCTTCTTTTTTTTTTGTTTCTTTTTTTGTTTTTTGTTTTTTTTTTTTTTTTTTTTTGTTTTTTTTTTTTTTTTTTTTTTTTTGACTTGGAAAGCTTCCTGAGGAGTTGAGGATTATCTTTGTCCTTCCTTCATGGCTTGAGATAATTTGCGCATCGCCGATTCTCGAAGCTAACTTCTCGGGCTCGCTTGGACTTTCTCTCAGTATGGAGCAAAAATGATGGCTAAACCGGGTTTCAAAACATGCCGATCTTGAAATGAGAGGGTAGTGTTTAGTAAGGGTGAGGTAATGGCTTTCCTATGGGTGAAAGGTTTCAACCGCAATCCCTACTGGATGACCTAAACGAGATTAAGTCTTCATTGCTTGCTTAAGCTTTATATGAGAAAAGATCCATGCAAATTCATCGAGCAACGAGATGATGATGATGAAAGGGATGTGAGCATATGAGATGCAAGATGGGGAGTTGGTAAGCCCCAATTTGGGAAGGATATCAATTGATTTTCTCACTCCGATTAGTTTAAATATTAATCATTTTCGAAGAATTAGTGGTTGAGCAGCACAAGTGATCATTTTGGATAAAACCATTTCAATTAAGTGTAACGTGGGTGCGCAAGTGATGTCTCGAGTCTAGCAAGAAAAGAAAAAAGACTTATATTAAAAATTAGACACTTAACCACTATGTCCAAAATGGACTACAACGATAAAATGTCCAGGAAGGACTTAGGTGAAAGAAAAGTACTAGAACCTACGAAGGTTGACTCAAAAGACTATTTTAAAGATAGGTAGCCCCAGGTCTAGCCGCTCTTTCTGTTGAACCATGCATCTATTCTTCGGCCGGAGACGGGAGCTATTGCGAGACCTTTCCATCGGGATTTCCTTGGCAACTTTTTGCTCAATCCAACCATCTTCATTACCTGCGATGGTGGTTCATTGACCTTGCAAAGGGGGCGAGTCAAACTCCATTGTGCCCACAAGGCTTGAACCACCAAACTCGATCATGTTGACACTCATGTTGTTAGGGAGCGGGTTATTGATAGTGTTAGGCCCTTCAGGCATCTCTAACCTCCCTTGCTCAATCAAACCTTGGATGGCCTTTTTCAGGGGGACGCAATCATCCGTCAGGTGCCCATGGTACTGATGAAAGGCACAATGCTTGGAGGTATCCAAAGGAGCATTGGGGTTTCTAGGCTGATAATTTTCCAAAGGCCGGAGCAAACCTTCTCTCACCAAACCTCTGAAGATATCACTCAAAGGCATCCCAAAGTTTCTCAAGTCTTGGAGCTGGGATCTGGATGCATCAGGCTTCTTGGGAACAAAGGAAGTGGCATTGTTACAGTCCTATCCCGCGTAGCCGATCGCCTCTTTGCCTTTAGCGAAAGTGAGACTAGTTTTGGAGGGAGGAGCCCGATATCCGTAGGCAGGTGCGGCCGGTCATTTGCTGATTGTAAGCCTTTTCAAACTTAGCCCGGAATTAACCATTGCACGCAAGTCGGCGTAGGGAAGTGGGCGAGGGAAGCTCTCAAATGCGGCTTCAAGCATGACCGAAAGATGTCTAAGCTGCTCCTCGTCGAGAGGAGGAATGGCCATTTCACTTTGAGCTTTAAGTTCCATCTCTTATAGAAATCCCCAATATTCTCATTAGTGGCGCCGTTGCATCGTTGTTTGCGAGTCAACTCTGTTTGTCTCCCATTCCAAGTTGGCTTTGTACTTATCTCGTGAAAGTACTGGTAATCTGTTCCCAAGTAGCCCTAGCTTCAGCCGCAATCGGAAAAACCATTTCAAAGCCCCCGACTTCAAAGAGAGACTAAAGTAATCGGCCAACTGCTGGTTTGTGCATCCCTTAGCCTTCATTGCCAAAGTATAGGTGTCTAAGTGAGTTTTAGGGCATGCACTCCGTCAAACAATTCCAGAGTGGGCATCACAAACTTGTGAGGCAGGGGGACAATCGAGTCGGGATACGTAGGCCGAAGAGCGGTGTTCTTTTTGGCGGTCAATTCAGCAATCTGTGCTTTCATTTCCTTGTGTTGCTCCATAAACCAAGCCAATTGGGGATCCAAAGGTGGAGCCATAGCGTTCAAACAGTGAGCTGAAGAGAGGAGTTACCACCGGCGGCACACCGTGGTGGAAGGGATACCATATTCCGGGCATAGGTGAAAACTCGTCCTTGGCCCAAATTACCCCGGGGAGTGTAGGTAGGAGCTTGGGCAAAGGATAAAACCCAACGGCTTGTCGTTGGCTTTCCATCAAGTGGGGAAGGCAGAGGGCAGACCGAGGTAGCCTGGATAGCTTCGGATTTCCTGAGTGAGGCCCATAAGTAGGCTTGAGTGTGGCCGCCTTTGTCTGGATTGTTGAATTGCATGGCTGCCTGTGGCGAAGGTGTGTAACCAGGGGGATACTGCGGTCCTGGTGATTCGGATGACACCGGTATGGAGGCTTGATAACCCATAGGAGTCTGAGTGAGAAATGGATTTGTGAGAGCCGTGGTGAGGAGCAAATGAGCTAGTACCATTCCGAGGTGGGACTCCCGATTGTTGCCCCGAACCAAACCGGGGTGGTATCCCAAACTGTTGCCGTGAAGGTCCTGGATTGATTGGTCCCGAACCGAGGTGGGATCCCCATTTGCCGTGGCATTCCGGGTAGCCCCAAGCATGAGAAGATATTCCGATCGATTTTGTCCCCACCGAGGGACTGGGAATTGGCTCGTCTCGTGGCCGCAGGGATCCAAAGTGGTCTCGCATTTGGGGAGCCGGGCCGACCCGCAGGCCGAGAAGCATGGATTCCGGTGGTAGTACCGTGGGAGGCCGGTGGTGGCATCCCGGGAGTAGTCGGCCGACCAAGAGTGGGGTTGAGGTCTTCCTCTTCTTCCACGGTGAAGGTGCCATCCGGGTTGAGACCGGCGGCCGACCACGGCTCTTAATAGCCTCGATAAGGCTATTCAACAGTGCTTCCCGTCGCACTCTCATACGTTCGCTAACCGATTCCATTGCTGTTACGTCCGAGGAGTCCCGGGAGGCGGAGTGACGTTGTCCCCATCGTTACCACCGATGCGTACATTCTCAAACCCGGAGTTGAAACAAACGACGAAGCCGATGATGCGCTTGACTCTTCCCAACCGATCAAACGGTGACCGGTGCCCGAAACCAAGCTTTGTGCGGAGTCATGGGGAAAGACACGAGGGTTCAGATGGCGGGAATTGAAGGTGGGTAGGTGTTTGGGCTCAAGGCTCGTGCAACATGCAATTATTTGTTCATGTTTACTTAAAACACGTTTTATTAACCTAATCGGTTGGAAAAGATTGCTTTTTTTTTTTTTGCAAACTACTCTGATTCTTGGATCAGTGGGCCCCGTCACTACGTCTATAAGTCCCTCGTATTCCACCTGTATTTCGACCTCCCAGGGTGGACAGCCCCGGGCGAGGGTCCTATAGGGCAAGCGGGTCCCACCGACCGAAAGAAAAACAATCCTAGAAGTCTGGCGGGTAATCGAGTCTTAACGAGCATTCGATGTAAATTACGGACAAAGCTGACGTTAAAGTCAAGATCGTGTCCGAGGGCTCGACGAAAAGTCGGCATGATTTGGACTGATAAATGTCCGCTATTGATCTTGACTTGTCGTCAGTTAAGCCGTAATTAGGCATGGAATAACCGTTAATCCTTGATGACTCAGTGTCATCTTGAAGTCGATGTATAATTTGTGCCGGTCGAGCCGAAGTCAAGGCGCCGGTCAATATCTTGGTCAAAGTCTGTGGCGGAAAGCCGGCATGACTTCGACCGATTAGGGACCCGAAAGATATTGAGTCGGTATGCCGACAAAGGCTTGAAAGGAAAGGTCTATACACGGAGACGGGGCATGACACGGACCGTACTAAAAACCAACCGGGTCTCGGACAAAGTGTGTCACAGACAAGTGCATGGTCGACACGAGGCTCCATGGGATGTTTGGGTAGTCATGTGCTCATCCGAGAGGCGTAATAAGACCAAACGGACCGCGACAAGGATTTCCCCAGGTTAAGGACGTAGTGTGCAGTGTACGGTCAACGTGCGCGTAGTGTGCAAGCAGTCTATCTTCTTTTTCTGAGTAAAATAGAATTTTTTTTTATGTGTCTTAAAAGGCATGATGCATGATTTTTTTTTTTTTGAAAATTTTCTTTTGAAAAATCTTTTTTTTTTGAAAATCTTCTTTTTTTTTGAAAATTAATGAACACATAAGCACATAAGCACAAAAATTCCAACAATTAGGGACATTATTCCGACAGTCAAAATTTTGACCTTTTTTTTTTTTTCGAGGCGGCCAAAACAAACACGAAAAATGTGCAAAAATCAACACACACACAACAAAAGATTTCAAATGTCGGGACGGAAGCTTGACCCTCAAAAGTTTTTCTTTTTTTTTTTTGAAAAGATAAAACTTGTTCATCCCCAGCGGAGTCGCCACTGTGATGTACCCGATTTTTGAAATCAAACGGAGTCGCCACGCCATTTTTATTTTAAGGGCCAAAACTTTGAAAAAAGCCCGAGATCAGAGATTTAGGTTCGGAGGTCATGTTACGCGTCGGGAAGGACGTTAGTGTGCACCCGACGCGCCTCGCAAAACGAGTCTTCCAAACATTTGAAATCCTTTTGTTGTGTGTGTGTGTGTATGTGTGTGTGTTTTGACCAAAATAATTTGAAACTGGGAAAAGTGAAAATTGGGATCTCTTTTTAAGACTTTAAACTGATCCCATGATTTTTTGGAGAATTTTTGGGTTGAGTCTTGGCACTCAAAAGACCTTTTGAAGTTGAGAGCCATTTCTGCCAGAATGAAAGAAGGCAGTCGACCCTTGACTTTGAAATGGACTTGAAGGCTTCAAAACCTCAGAATCTTGGGAAAGTCCGAGAATGAAAGTTGCTTAAAACACCCTAAATAGGGTTTCTGAAAAGAAACTTTCCATTTTGGAAGTAATTTGAGGGGTCAAAACCTTCTGGAAATCTCAGATGTGAAATCTGGATTTCCAGAAGCTGATGAACTGGCCTCTAAAAGAAAAATTGAAAAAAGGAGTTTTACTTACTCAAAAAATAAAATAAAAATATGTCTGGAAAGATATGGATGTTGGCTACAAAAAGTGTTTTGTAGTCAACACCCAATTCCAAGTTTTACTGGGTCCAAAAAATAAGAAAATGGACTGAGGTCTCAGAACAATGCTACTGGCAGCAAGATGTTCTTGAGGGAAAATGTGATTTTTGGGGGATTTGCATCTATGTTCACCCCATTTTCATCCCTAGACTTGATACCACTACCTTTTGTTAAGTGGTTATCATATTCAAGTCATCCTTGGGGAATTTATGGGGTTGAAACATGTCCTTTGCAAAGGGAAAGGGGGTTTTGTAAAGATGAAACCAAGGAGAAAGAATTGACTAAAGATCTAAAATGTGGACCACTTGAGATGGTCATTCATGAAGATGAACTTAAAGATGACCATCTTAGGTCAAAACTCAAGTTAAACTAGACATAAAATAAGTCAAAGTAAGAAGAACAAGATGATCAAGAGATCAAAAAGAGAATTTTAGGGTTTTTGAGAAGGAGGGCTTTACCAACGGTGACACCCTATCTTCCTAGGCTTGGAATTTGACTTGAGGAGTATCAAGATTTGGTGTTTGGCTTGAGGAGTATCAAGGTTTGGTGTGTTTGGTATTTGATTGGGAAAGATTCAAGAGAAAATGGTGGCAATCTAAGGATTCCCACTGTTTTCTCTCTATATTTCGCCAGAACTTCGTTGCTGTGAGTAAGTTGTGTTTGTAAACTGAGAGAGGAGGGTTTAATTTATAGGCCCTCTGAAAACTCAAAGATGTCCGCGCGGAGGTCCCTGTAAAACGTGCCTGGTGCATTAAATGCTGCTCCAGGCTTTGAACAGGAAGAATATTTTTCAAAATATCAGCAGAAATTGTTTTTCAACTTGCTGTTTCGGGATTTTCTTAATTCTTTTGCTTTTTTGGATTCCATTTTTGGTTTAACTTTAAATAGCAAACCCTAACCTACCCTTGCTTGGTTAGAAAGGTTAGAGATTGTTAGAAATGTTAGAAATGTTAAAACTTTCGTTAACTTTCTAACGAAAAAGCTACCAACTCAAATTGGAGCACTTACAAGGACGCAAAGGACCGGACAGGTAAACCTTTGTTTTCTAACATCATTCCCCGCAGGTTCGGAACCCAAACAGGCGAATCTTCAGACGGACAGGTATATTCAGAATTGGGTCATGATTTGATTCCTCAGTACGGATTTGCCTTTTCAAAAATAAAATCTCCTCGATTTTAAAAAAAAATGATTTTCAAAATACCTAAAGCAACCTTTTCGTGTTTTGGAGTCGAACTACGTTTTGGTCTGATTCTCCGATAGAGATACGTAGGCAGCCGTGCGGCACGACCATCCCAAAGTTCAGAATGATGTCTTTTCTATCGACGACACTTCTTCTTTCATAAGACTCCGTCGCCGAGGGCTCTGTAGACACCCCATTCTGAACTCATAATTACATGATTACACTACTCTTCATCTCTCTTTTATGTTTTGATGAAAGCATATCAGTTTCGTCATGTTTCGTTAAGTTTCTAACTAACCTCGTTAGTTTTGGACCTAACTGACTAACGGAATAACTGAAGAGGACAAAATGGTCATCAGACTAGTTATCTCGCACGAGATATCATATCTCGCGCGAGATATCCCCTCGACAGGATGTGCAGAAATCACTCTCCTTCTCCGTTTCAAACTCTCTTTTTGGATAAAACCTTATCAATTCGGGTATCCAATTAGAACTGAGTTCTGGAACCTTCCTAGGGGATTTTACCTCTCCACCTTCACCTCTCCAACCTCCTATAAATACTGGATGATTTTCAGTGTTTCGGGGGTCGACAATTCTGATCCTTGATCAAGAAAACACACAACACACACACATTTTGTTGGTTTCTTTCCACGAAAGACTCCTTCAAATCACTCACAAAAAACTCCCAAAGTTTGTTCATCAACCTTGTTGATTAACAAACATCGAAGCCCGAATCAAGGGACCAAGGCGAAGCTCCGTCCGCATCAAGATCCAAATCAAGGATCGAGGCGAAGCTCTGTCCGTATCAAGTTTCAATTCTAAACTTGAGTCGAAACTCTGTCCGAATCTATCCTCAAAAGGTAATCATCCTTTAAACTTTCGTTTCTCTTCTCAACCTCTCTATTGATTTTAGAGTAGTGTAATCCCATCAAAAGGATTAGCCTAGAGTCCCTTCAGTCAATGGAGGCGATCTCGAAGCATACAATCCGACATTCCTAATCAAGAAATTGATTAGGATTTATTTGTTCTTTTTTAATTATTTTATTAAAAAGATTGAAAACCTCTCTTTTCTTTAGCAAGACCGATCTCCGGATTGGGTGAAATGGATGCCTTCTAAACCTACCCATTTCATAACCTAAGCCCCGAACTCAAATCTCTTTCAAAATGGTTTTCCTATGATTCCAATCGAATAATATAGGTGGCGACTCAAAAGATGAAAAGACAAAAATTTTCTCACAACGCTACAATCCCCCCTACAGAGATGTTTCCCTTTTTGCTCAGAGAAAATGCCTCACATCTACTAACAAAAATCTCAACCCAGTTCGGTATCACTTGCACAAACCTCAACCCCGTTCTCAAGAGATTTACCATTGAAACATTAAGCTGGGCTGCCTCTCCATTTGCCAACCATGACATCGATAAACCTCTGTAGAATAATTTCCAGGCCGGGTGAGATAGAGAGGAAGCCCGAAGGTGCTTCTTATTACACGGTAATCCCGTGAGCTCAAAAAAAAAAAAAGAAAAAACACCCTGCCCCATCAACTTCCAACCAGTTTCCCCTGGGCTGTTCAACACCAAAGACTTCCTTCAACTAAGTAAAGGTTACCCTATATGTTTAATCATCCAAATTAAACTTAATTGAATTTCCTTGTGACCCCTTAACCACCTCCAAGGTTGATAAGAACTCTAAAGAATATCTCAAATATATATCAGCCCTCTTCCCCAGGAAGTTTCCTAGCCCAGCCTGCATCATCAACTCCGTTACCAATGTATCTAAACCTAAATCCCGCAAAACCGGCAAATGAAGGAAAGTAGTCACTTAAAACTTTCTGCCCTCCAAATTCCTCCATTTTTTCTTTTGAGCGGCAGTCAACTGGGTTAAACCCATATAATGCAACGATGAATTAGGGGGAGTGGGATCATTTGGGACTACAGGTTGCGGGTTTTGTCTAACCCTCTTGTTGCTACTTCCACCCCCTCTAGCGTCTCTCTCCTTAAGAGGCATAATTATCACCATAAAATTCACAAAGTAAGGGCAACAATAAACACACAACCATAATCAAATTCTCCTTCCAATTCCCAACCGAACCACCACACTACAGTTTCAGCATAACCTAACTATTGAATGTGCAAGAGAGGAAAAATGCAACCTATATATAAGATAGAGAGACACAAATTTTAGTAATAAAATTGTCTTAGTAATAGTAAGCAAATAAGATCTAAACAAATACATATTACAAGTAATAATATTAATATTCAACCATACAAAAATAACAAGTTTGATTGAAACATGAAACATAAGTTATAACATTGTCTTAGTAATAGTAAGGAAATAAGATCTAAACAAATACTACTCAAACTAATCATCATCATTATCGGCCATATCAACATCATCATTAACGGCCATATCAACATCAACATCATTGATATTAGTAGTTTCAATCTCGACCCCATCAACTCCCTCTCGCACCCACGATGCTTCTTCATTAGTAACATTTTCATCCAGATCTTGTGAGCAAAATGTTACCAATTGTGGAATCGAATCTGAAAATTGTTTATCATCATTTGAATATATGTCAAAACTATCTCTTGGTGTAATCCTCATCACAACTTTCCAATCACTTTCTATAGGATCTTTAACATACCAAACTTGCTCAGCTGGAGATGCTAATATGAATGGTTCATCACCAACTCGATTTTCCTTATACAACTTGTGATTGAAGTTTACAAGAGTAAATTTTTGCTCATCTTCCATCTTGCCAGTCTGGTTATCAACCCAATCACATTTAAACAATACAAATCTTATTGAGTTGCTATAACGAATTTCAAGGATCTCAATCAACTCCCCATAGAAGTTAACATCCCCTACAATGGGATTATTATCCTTTCGGCTTGCAAAACTTGTCAGACTTGCATTTAGCATGACTCCACTATTTTGGGTTTTCCTCTGTCTATCGACATCCTTCACTCAAAATCGAAAATCATTTATTATGTAAGACTTAAACCGCCTCACATCCATATGGGGACCTAATGCAAGACTTTTAATTCTTTCGGGCACAACATCTTTTGTCATGCATACCTTTTATAAAAAACAAAATTTAATAAGAAAATATTTAAAACAATAAAGAAAGTATCATATGAAAGTGGTTTCATACTTACATAATCCCTAAACCAGCTAACAAACTTATCATTATGTTCTTTCTCTATAAGATGTCGTTGATTACGAGGTAGTGTCTCCCTCAAACGTGCACGATGCATTCTGAGCATATTGGAAATATGAATTAAGTATTAATTTAAAATATAAAAGATATAAGGAATGTAAGCCTCAAGTAAGGAATCACTTACTCTAGGTATTGTTCAACATCTTCAGTATTGAAAAGCACATATCTATGCGCTTGTACTCGTGTGATGTAATCAATGGTAATTACCTCTTCTTTTCCTACAAAACGGCCTAACTCGTCACCTTCATCATCATTTCTTCTAGGACGATTGGACTCTGTCTCAATGTCATCCAAATATTGTGTACAAAAAGTCATGCATTCTTCAGCCACAATTGCTTTAGCTATGGAGGCCTCGGGGTGGGCTCGATTTCGAACATATAATTTTAATGTAAGTAGAAACCTACAAAAACATTTATTTATGCTAAACCAGATGTAAAAAGGATTTTATCTTTTTTCAAAGTAAATTTAATATGGATGTACCTCTCTACCGGATACATCCAACGAAATTGTATTGGGACTGCTAGCAAGGCCTCCTCGGCTAAATGCACCAGCAAGTGCTCCATAACATCAAAGAAAGCTGGTGGGAATATTTTCTCGAGAGCGCATAGTGTGACAGCCATCCGATCTTGTATCTTTTCGAGATCATCAAGTGTATTCACCATTGAGGATAATTGCCTAAAGAAATTTGCCAACTCAATGATGGCTTTTACAAATGTAAGTAGGAATGCTTTTTAATGCCTAAAGGGAGTAGTTGTTGAAGCAAAATATGACTATCATGGCTCTTAAGACCCCAAATAGTTCTTTCCTCTAGATGTACACAACGAGATATGTTTATCGAGTAGCCATCAGGGACTTTGACTCCTTTTAGAACTTTCAAGAATGTGTCTTTATGCTTCTTACATATTGTGAACTGAGTCGGAGGCATAATTTCATTGCGAGATGGAAGCATTTGTAGATGCAATGGTTTCCGAATGTTCATCTCTTTTAGGTCTCTTCTTGATTTCTCATTATCTTTTGATTTCCCCGCAGTACCTAACAGAGTATGTAGCACATTATCACACACATTTTTTTCAATGTGCATAACATCAAGATTATGACGAACATGATTATTTGCCCAATATGGCAACTCAAAGAAGATACTCCTCTTTTTCCAATTGTGACACAACTTAGGAACCTTTCTCTTCTCCAACTTGGCTTGTTGCTTCTCACCCTCTTCTCTTTTCCTCTTTTTAATAACATCTTCTATTTCATACTCTGTTTCCATATTTTCAACTTGTTTAAGCAATTTTGTTCCCAACAATAACTTGGGCTTATCTATCACTTCATGAGTACCATCAAAAGAGCTTTTATCCTTACGAAAAGCATGACTCCTAGGCAAGAAGCGTCGATGACCAATATAACAATACTTGCCACCATGTTCCAACCATCGTGCTTGAGGTCTCACATTGCAACAAGGGCAAGCATATTCACCTTTAGTGCTCCATTCAGACAACATTACATATGCAGGAAAGTCATTTATTTTCCATAATAGTGAAGCTTGTAAAGTGAACAACTCGTTCCTTGATGCATCATAAGTTGATATACCATCTTCCCACAATTCCTTCAACTCATCAATTAACGGTTGGAGATACACATCTATCTTGTTGCCCAGCCCTTTTAGGCCTTGAGTAAGCACCGACAAGAAGAAATATGGATGTTTCATGCATAACCAAGGTGGAAGATTGTATGGCATAAGCACAACCGGCCAAGTACTGTGAGATATAGTCATTGTTCTGAAAGGATTAAATCCGTCAGATGCTAATCCCAATCTAACATTCCGAATTTCACTTGAAAATAATGGATAACGTTCATCAAATCCCTTCTACACACGAGAGTCTGCAGGATGCCTCAGCACACCATCGTCTATTCTTTTCTCAGCATGCCATCTCATGAGTGTCGCGGTCTTAGATGACCAATACAACCTTTGTAACCTTGGATTTAAGGCAAAATACCATACTTTCTTCATCTCTACCTTCTTGGGAAGTTTATTCTTGCCACTTGTTTCCGTACCTTCACCGCTACCCCCTTCTTCTTGTTGCTTATATCTAGAGGCTCCACAAATTTCACATTTAGTAAGTTTTCCAGTTTCATTTCGAAACAACATACAATGATTAATGCACGCGTCCCATGTTTTATAACTGAAATCCAAATTTGCAGTCATCTTGTACGCCTCACGATAGGAATTTGGCACTTTTGCTGACTGAGGCAATGCCCTAATGAAAATCTTTAATAAAGAAGTAAATCCCTTATCGGCCACTCGATAATTAGCCTTCTAGTGATTAAGTTCTACAATAAATGAGAGTACAGTAAACTTATCACACCCTTCCCACAAGGCTTGATCAACATCTCTCAAAAGTCTAAGAAACTTTGCGGTGACTGCATCTGATTGTACGATTTCTTCAATTCTTGGCTGGTTACTATCCGGCATACCCATCCCTTCATGTACCATTTGACTCATACAATCTTGCACGCCCAATTCAATTTCAATGCTATCTTCAGTTGTCCTATCATTATTATCATTCTTATACACCGAAATGTACTCTTCCCCATGCCTACTCCAAACTCAGTTTCTCCTGCCTAGTACCTACACCTTTTCAATACAAGCTTCTTATGCTTGTAACAAAGGAGTAGGAGCAACATCTTTAAGATTTAATTTATTTTTTTTATGAATACGAAGGACTATTAAACTAGAATAAATCTAAACAATATGCTACCTAAGACATTTATTGTTTCAGTGATCTGTTATTCAAATAAGAAATAGGACTACAATATAGAGCCGTCAAGTTCAGACGGTCCCGTCCCGCTGAATGTGCGCTCGCCAAAATCTTTATGAGAAAAATTAGGAGTCGCCACGCCATGTTTTAAGGAACACTTTGAAAAACCTTTGAAAAGAGAATTCGGGTTCGGGGGTCAGGTTACGTGTTGGGAAGAACTTGAGGGTTCACCCAACACGCCTCGTCCGTAAACGAGTCTTTCGAAATAAACATCCAAAATCATTCATAGTGTGTGCAAACAACAATGACAAACAAATGTGGTAAGATAAATTTTATTGATTGAATGAGATAATTACAATTTGTGAGCCATTTGGTAAGGGAGGCCACGTCCCAATTACAGATCCCAAAACAGATTACAACTGAAAAGGATCTCTGCAAACTGATAAGATGTGTCGCGTGACACAGAACATGCCTGGCCCGATGTGTCGCGTGACACAGGATCCATACAGGCAAGTTGTGTCACGTGACACAGGTTGCCCATCTGCAGAGATCTTACAGATTGAACACAGAAGGAACAGAAACCAATACAGATCCAATTATATTACCAATTCAACTTCGGAAATGTATAAATAAATGATTATTCAACCAAGGGGGTGTAGATATGGGAAGATCCATACTCCCTTGGGAATCAAACAACAATTCCAACAATATCAACTCATGAACATGCAATTATACTAAAAAAACGATTAAACAGAGAGATTGCGATTGGAGTTCAGTAAGTAAGACAGATAGAGTCGAATTCATGAATCAAATGGATATAAAATGATTGAATTATGAAAATGACAAAATCTAAAAGAGAGAAGGAAGGAATTGAGTAGTTACCCTTGAAGATCCACAAATCCTATACCCAGCCAGGTATAGAACCCTTCAACAAGCAGCTTCTAACACGAATTGAGCTTGGGAGGAGTGGTGGCTTGATGATCTAGATGGTAGTATGTGGGTTGATTTGAATTGAGGGAGGATTGGAGGAATTTGGATAGGAGAGAGAGAGGTATGTTTGTGTTTGCAGTGTGTGTTACGTTTCTACTTTGGAAGAGTAACAATATGCAAAAGAGGGATCCAGATATGAGAGGGGGAGGGTCTTATTTATAGGCTGCTGATGATGGTTGAGTTGTGTCGTACGACTTCCTGTGTCCATTTTCCATGGCTCGAGATGTCGCACGACTGAGCATGCCCATAACCGTTTCTGGCGCCAAAACCTGGTTCTGGAATATTCCAAGTTAATTCCCAATAGGTCCAAACTGATTTATTCCTTGTAGGTCCTTTTGCTTGAGAAAAAATACTTAAAAGTACTTCCTTCGGAAGAAACTTATGAAAAGTTTCCGGAAGTCTCGGAATGGATCGGGAATTTACCAAAATGCCCCCAGTGCAATTTTATCACTTTAAAATGCACCGATAAAGGGTCTCGAATTGGATTGGCATACTCACAAAGCCCCTCGGCAATGTCACTTATGGAAGAAGTGAGGTTGTCGACAAGAAGGACCCAATCCCAATGAGCGGCTGGGGATTTGGCGGATGGCTGGACAATGATTGATGAGATCGGATGGCTGGACCTTTTGAGAAAGAATTCCTACATATCCCTAGGAGGGAATCAAGACGGTCGTAATTAAGACTCTTCGGAGGTGTCTGACCCAAAGAGACTGTTAGGAGGTGTCTGAACCCGGTGAGAGACTGTTGGGAGGCGTCTGAACCCGATGAAAGACTATTTGGAGGCATCTGAACCCTGTGAAAGACTATTTGGAGGCGTCTGAACCCTGTGAAAGACTATTTGGAGGCGTCTGAACCCTATGAAAGACTATTTGGAAGCGTCTGAACCCGGTTGCGCGAGATGAACTAAAAGACATGATTTTTCGAGAATGCAAGACATAATGATTTGCAATTTGAAAGAGATATGGTTTCATATCTGTGCTGTGCTTACCTGTAGCTGCCGGAGGGACTGAGGCTATGATTGATGATTGTGGAGGGTTGTAGCTGCCGGAGGGTCATAGGCTACAATTGCTGATGAAGAATGGTAGCTGGATTACCGTTCACAGGATGGTCTTTATTGGTGATTTGCTGTCTTTGGAGCTTTTGTCGGATGGGACATGAACTTTGCCATGAAAAAGCGGATTCTGCTGACGATTTTGGCGATGGGGCCGATGGTCTTGATGAACATTGCTGGGAGACTGCTAGATTTGAATTCTTTGTCTCGCTTTGGTAGAGGGACAACCCTCATGATTCGATTGTGCTCAGTTGATTATTGTACCTGCGGGTGGGGGGGGGAAACAATACTCCAAGCTCTATATTTGACTATGCTACTATGTTAGCAAATTTTGAACAAGATTAAACTATGTTAGCTTGATTGCACGAGTCCATCCACTTTGAAAATGGGATGATGATTGAATGAAGGAAAGATGATTGTATTGAATCACTACAAGAAATAACAACATTAGGGTCGGTCAAGCCCCGTCCCAAAAAGCCATATTCCCGTCCTTAATACCTTTAAGGACGGTATATAGGACGGGATTTAGGGGTCCTAATTAACCCGCGTCCTAAATACTTTAGGGACCCCCGTCACCGTCCCTGTAAGCTTTTAAAGACGAGAAATTGCCGTCCCTAATAATATTTATTATTAAAAAAAATATTATTTATTTTTTGCGGGAAAAATTTGGAGGCAAAAAAAAAATTTGGTGGGTCAATTTTGGAGGCAAAACATATTTGGGACGAGTTTTTTGAGACGGCAAAGCCGACCCTAATAATATTTGCGGCCAGAAAAAAATATTGGCGGGTAATAATTAGGGACCTGATCCTCGTCCCAAATATCATTTTGGATTAATTAAAATGTCGCCCAAAAAGTCAAAATCTAAAATATTTTTCATTCAATAAATAACTGACAATACAAAATTAGATTCTTTAGAAGTAGTTCGAATCTTTATTTGAAATAATTTGACTAAATAAGTTTCTAACTAGTTCTAATCATCTAAATTGCAAATGATGCAGTCAAACAAAGTATTTACCAAAAAATTGCTTCTTCATCATATCGTTCCTTGATCGAGCTCTTCATGTAAACCAATATGCAACTATCAAGCAATGAAACCTGTAAAAAATAAAAATATTACGTTAACAAATAAATAACTAACCACAATGACATCTGAATATATTTTTGAGCAAGTGACATATGAGATAAAGAGACAATGATGGTAAAACTGAGCAGTGATTGTGTTCGTGATCATGAACAATAAACATTCCATTTTACTCAAACGAGAAAAGTTAAGCACCAAAGAGAAAGTGTATCATAGTAAATTATTCCCTCATCGTGCTATAAATCAGCGATATACACACTACAAGAAGCATCCCACACAAAAGCACAAGAAATAAGCAAGCAGCATTAATTTGTCCCCGTGAAGGGCTATACACTGACAAATTATGTGTCCACCCTCCAATAAAAGCTTCTAAAATAAGTCAAAAGAAGGAAACTCTCAGCAATGGGGCTAACCAATTCTCCACGAAAACTGTTTTAAACAGCCTATCCCAAAAACACCAAGCACTTGTGCAGTGACAGAAACTATTCTCATAAGACTTTAAACATTACATACCAGTCTGGTGACCTCTATTGAAGAACAATACCATACTTATTCAGCACAATGGCCATAATATTCAAAGGAACTCTCGATGTCCAAAAAAAGAGGAAGAGTGAGTAATGAGGGGATTGCACGAGAGGAGACATTAACAGTTTACTAGAGATACTGCAGGAAGGCTCTGAAATGCCATATGTCTGTACTCGTAAGTTCTATGTAGGACACATGGTGATTTAATTTATTTTAGAGCCATATGCCCAACAAGTTACCAAAACTCATCAGCAACACGCTACACAGTGCAATAACAAAGCATGACAAGATTATTTCCACAAACAAGATTCTTTCAAGCCATTTATGAAGGGGACAGTCAGACAGAGATCCAATAGCTTATTAGAACACTGACAGTTTCAACATTTTCTAGCAGTTTAAATCACATAAAACAATAAATTAACATGAACAATTTCAAAAGGCTATAAATTCATATTCTTGTAAACAACAGAAATTCAACAAAATAGTCTATTCTAACGTAATTGTTGAAAGAAATAAAAGAAAGCTTCAACACTAAAATCAACCTGCCTCTAGTTTCATAGATATGTTCCCTCTTTGGACATTCGTTTTGGGTTTGGGACGGAGGGAGTAGAAAATAACCATATGATTTAAATCACCTTATAAATAAAGAACATTAAACAATTGACATCTACAGATTCTAATATATATAATTATATAATTATATAAGAAATAAGAAGGAACGAGCATGTACCGTTTATCGCATGTAAGAACTTTATGATAAGTTGGTCTGAGAAGTTATATACTGGGTTACATTACAAGATTCTCGAATTAAATTCCAGCAAGTCAGCAATGATAATGATAAGACAAAGGCCGCAATATCACCAAGGAAAAATCTAGTAGAGAGAACAATGATACAAAAAGTGTAATTGACCATCATATCACCAAGTATATTATTGTAAAGAGTCTATAACAGTACATAAAGAAACGTTAGAATATTACTCTGATACACACTATGTAAAATCAATCAATTTGTTAAATCAAACCAAAATCAGTTTGAGGCACATACTTCCGCCGCGTGAGGTGCCGCTGCTGTTTGCTCTCCTCTCCTCAATGTAGACTTGTCTTCCAGCAATCTGTATCGGAGAAGCCTGATGCAAAATAAAATATAGACTAAGGCTGAGTTTTCATACAGAGCTCACAGCATTAGTTACATGCTTAATGGAAGAGCAAATCGCACATCTATGGTATCTTAAGACAGAAAGCGACTATTTCCAAATACGTAGAGATATAAGGATAAATAACAGATCAGAAAATCAAATGCATCTGTCATGACGGTACAAATGGTAAAAATTGCACTTGCTTTGTCTTCTTATACAGAAAAGACCTCCAAGCAAAGAAAGTATCCACACTCGTAAGGCCTCCATTAAGATACTCTTGAAAGATTCCTATATTTTTGGTGCAGCAATCGCCTTTCGGGTGATAATACCTTTTACAAGTCATTCCCAGTGATAACACTTTTAAAGGTACTTAGGGTGTTCCCTTGGAAGATTGTGTGGGGGCTAACTAACACTAATGTCGCCTTAAGAAACACAAAGGTTGGTGACCATTAACATAACTAACAATAACAATATTAAAAAGAAGATTCAAACCTCACTTATTGCTACCAAAACACAAAGGAAAGTGTATTCCTTCGACTAAGATTGTTATTGTGCAATGCATGATCCAAGTGGGATGTTTATTCTCTAATCTCTTCATGCACTCATATTGAAGAAGCTTCATTACAGATATATGAAAGAAAATGTTTCTCTGATATCTTGCAGGGAAATATTTGTGTAGATATGGAGGGTTTTAGTTTTGTTATAACTGGCAACATTATTCAAAAATAAATATATAAAAACTTCAAATTTTCAAACTCCCTGTAAATTATTGAAGAACAGCAGATTAAAAAACTCACTTTGATTGACTTAATCGCCAGTAAACAAAAACGTGAATGAACACGACCATCATGCAATGGTAATTGAATGGAAATACACAATCTTCTCAACTCTTTCAGAAATTTATAAGCGTGATGGATTATAAAGCAATTACAAAGGAAACAAGCTACAGAACTACTAGCAGAAAAGAAGCAGAAACTTGCTTCGAAATAAGGACAAAAAAATTAAGAAACTGAAGTACTCGTATCCATGAAACTTTGTAATTCTCAATTACCTTTCTAACAGCTTCCCAGTTTTCATCTTTAATAGGAATTGGAGCCCCAAGGAGAACAACTCTTTCTACAAGACCAGCTGTCAATTCGGGAGAAATGCATTTAGTATCACGTGTATAAGTCAAATAACTCATCAGCAGAAGAACACCTCGGAACAGGTACAAATTTAGAGAACCATTTTGTTCAATTTCAGCCAAAACCTGAAGACACTTGAAAATCACTCTAGCTCCCAGTGAAAAGCCTACTAGTGTCACGGGCCTGATGTATGTATAGAACATCACCCTGGAAATACAATTCTAAGTGAAAGCCTCTTAAATCGGGACCAAATGAGGCAGATGAACTGAAAGGTGCTTTTCAAACTATGTTCTTTAAAATTATCCAGCACCACAAAGTCTTCAAAACAGTCTATTTTTTAGCTCTCAAGCTCATATAGAAGAAGGTTTTAGAATGAAGCTAGAATAGTTGGGTCTTATACAGGAAATATGTGTTCATAGTCTTATTGAGCAAAGTCCAATAACTTTACAGGTTTCATATGTTCAAGTTTTGCATACTTATATGAACCAGTATCAAAAAAGCTTTCACCATGGAATACACAAATAACCTTAGCCCTCACCACAAATCCAACAACGCAAACGCAAGTGAGACCAGTATTACGGGAAACCTAATCTCAAGAATACAAACTGAAAGGAAAGATGATCGTACCTGGGTTGGATAGATAATCGACAAAACGTCGGAGGAATCGTTCACGCCTGAAAATAAGAAAATCGAATTTAAGGTACCAATAATAGCAAATATCCCGATTATGCTTCAAAATTGAAGAATTGAACTAATAATCTGAAGAATACAAACTGAGAGATTGCCGAACCTGAGAGATTGATTGCCGAACGTGGTTGAATTTAGGGTTACGCCGGTTGATTTGCTAGAGGGAGAGAAATAGGGAGAACAGGAAGGGCGAACGGTTGATTGCAACCGGTTGATTCGCCGAACCTGAGAGATTGATTGAGAAGGGTTTACGCCGGTTGAATTTAGGGTTTACGCCGAGCCTGAGAGATTGATCGCAACGTATTATGGTAGAGAGAATAGGGAGAACAGAAGGGCGGACAATTTTATTTTCTTTTTTCCTTTCTTTTTCCTTTTTTTTTTAAAGCTTTTTAATTAACAACAACGTCCTTTTTAAGCCCAATGCCGACCCAAATTAAAAATTAAAGTTGAATGTCTTATTAAGTAAATAATAGGGACAAATAATTTTTCCCGTCCCAAATATTGATATCCCTAAAAATGACTTTTTTAGTAGTGAATGATCGGCTTTGCTGGGTTTGTACATGAGATGATGAAACTGTATTCGGTGAGTGTGAATAGTGATACATGTGGTGGAGTGAATTCTCTCCCATAGATTTACATGGGGTACGTATATGTGAGTATATGTGTATGGGAGGTGTATTGCAGCAACAGGGAGCTGGAGGGTGCTCTAGAAATGCAGGCTTGTGGCAATTTTTCTGGTGTTTGATATTGGCCGAATGTGTCGCCCGACATGCCATGTCAGACTGGCAAGTTGTGTCGCACGACTGGAGGTGGCTCATAATAGGCCTTTTTAACTCAGCGCTGAATTCATTTGCAGATATTGCCCTTGCAGGAGAAGAAGACCAGCAGCCCTAGTTTGAGAGACAGGCAATTTCTTTGACAAAGATTGGAACTTTCAACCACAATGGAGCATTATAACAGAGAAGTAGCTTCCCGGGAGCATCAATTTCACCAATACTTCCTTGAAATTTCGCATTTTTATCAGAAGCAACATAGGAAGCTTATTGATAAGAGGTACAACATGCCATGCATTTGGTCTTTGAAAGACTGGAGGATTGACTGGGATTTGCTTTGGGCTACGTCCTGCTTTTGGGATTCGGAGCGACATGTCTTTACTTTGTCATACAATGATTTGACGCTGACCATGGAGGATTTTAGAGCATTAACAGGACTAAATGAGGCAAAGACCGTGGCATTCCCATGGGACAGGCGGTCGATTATGAAGCAGTTATCTGATTTCTTGTGCTTGTCTACAGATCAGGTACTGTCTATGATTCTGGATGATGGGATTATAGATTTGACCCGGATGGCCAGGTTGCGCCTATCTAGTCCTGAGCTGTTCGACCTTTCTATATCTCTAGACATATTTATGCTGTTCACCTTGTCGGCTCATTATTTCTGTGGGTACATCAGAGTCTGTCTGGGTGCATTGCTGAAGATTGTCAGGCAACTCAGGGGTGATCGAGGTGTGGACCTTTGTCGAATCCGGCTTGGACAGGGAGAGATGGACATTGTACCACTACTGCTGGCTGAGACATACCATGGTATTGATAGGCTGGCCGGAGGATCGAGTTTTATGGGTGCAGGCAGCCCCGGTTTGTTGTCCTTATGGCTTTCTGAACGGTTGTGCTTGGTCATGCCACTTCCAGAGGGTCAGACAGCTATACCCTGGGTGACAGGACAACGTAGAGTGTGGAGAGATATGGATGCTGATAGCTGGCAGATGAGATTGACGCGGTACATGACTGCAGGTCTGAGCTTCTGGATCCCGTCATGGCGGCTACAAACCATGAGAGACATTCAGGATGGGTCAGTGGTTGTCAGGCTGCCAGGGTTGCAGGTATCTTCCTTCTGTATCCCATCATTGGTGAGTAGGCAGTACCGATACCCGCAGCAGATTGTCCGGGCTTTGAGAGAGAGGCTGATGACTGATGCTGTTCCGAAGGACATGACCGAGCCCCAGACTGTGCAGTTTTTCAGCAGATCCTTTCTGGAGGGATTCCTTCCCACATGGACACTCGTTCGACAGGCTAGAGGGATTACATTCTTGACCACAGAGTATCTGATTTGGTATGAGGAGCAACAGGGTCCTGTGCAGTTGATGATAGAGGCTCGCTGTCGGGAATACCTTGGAGCAGATTACCCGACCAGTCGATCTTTCAGAGATATAGAGGCCTAGGGGAACCCAGATGATGTCACTGGCGACTTTGCTGAGGACTATCGGAGACAAGAGCTTCGAAGAGCTGCTATAAGAGAGATCCCGAGGTCATAGCTCGCAGAGAGGCCTTGAGGCAAGAGAGGATTGCTAGGGCAGCTTTGAGAGAGACTGGTCTGATCGATCCACAGGCTCACACTATACCCAAGCTAGGACAAGCTCAAACTGACTTATTTGATATTCCTAGGCCAAGGACCACCCGGGGACCAAGTAAAAGGAAGAGTAGAGATGCAAGTTCGGGAGCGGAAACGAGCTCCTAGACACTTTATTGAGAGATATGAGACACTTTTATTTGTATTTTTGAGAAAGAGATTATTGTATGGAACATGAGTATCCCTTAATTGCTTATTGCAGACACAAATAGATGTTAGAATTTTGAAAACTTATTGCTTTTATTCGCAGCAGGTTATATGAGTCGAAAGCAGGCCGTGCTTGAACTCATCAAAAAGAATTTTGACTTATAATGAATCTTTGAAAAGCTTTGGAGCTGTAATCAAAACACATTTTGGGTAAATTGAAAGCAGTATTTATTTGACAAGATTTGAGGTTTTGCAAAGCATTTTTTAGACCGAACCACAAGTGGTTGCCTATGTTCCCCTTTTGCAAAGAGAACTAAGGGGCTCGGGTCTCCGTAGTTCGACTCAATTAATTTTTGCGTTTAAGAAAGGGAAAATAGAAGAGGGACATGGTGCAACCTCGTTTTTTACCTAGGCGCCCATTTTTAGGGTTTTCAGCCTAGTTGGGTATATTCTTTTTAGCACCGCGTCCCTTATTTTTTGCATGGACTCGCCTTTTGAGAGGTTTTCGCCTCATTTGGGATAATTTTATTGTGCCTTTTATTTTATTTTATTTTATTTTTTTTCTTTTTTTATTTTTTATTTTTTTCTTTATATACGAGAGGGAAAGACTCGATCAAATATAATACCGCCGCAACTTGTCGCCATTGACGGACGGGTGCGAGACGGATTGCCACCCAAATCTCGCCATTGCATAGCTCCTAGGAGAAGATTTTCTTCACCAAAAATGGCTCGACCCAGACAGGTGCCCATTTGCCTAATGCACTGCTCTGATTTGAAGGTTTCATCTTGAGGACCAAATCACCAACCTTGATATCCCTGGGTTTCATTTTCTTGTCGAAAGCACGAGCCATTCTCTTCTAATACGCTCGGTTATGCTCCATAGCCTTTAATCTGCGCTCATCCAATAGTGCCAACTCATTGTATCGACTTTGAAGCCAGTCGATCTCATTGACTTCATTCTCAAGCAATACCCTGAGGGATGGAATCTCTAGCTCAATGGGCATGACAGCCTCCATTCCATAAGTTAAGGTGTAGGGAGTTGCACCGGTAGCCATCCGAATTGAAGTGCGGTAGCCCCACAATGCTAGATGAAGTTTCTCCGGCCAATCCCGTCCTCGCTTGGCCATCTTTTTGATGATTCGTTCAAGGTTTTTTTTGGCAGCCTCAACAAAGACCGCTTGGTCTCGTGGGTCTATACTGACGACGACTTATGGCGCTTAACCCTGTACTCTATGAGTAGCCGATCAGTCTCTCCTTCAAAATGAGATCCGATAGCAGAGATGATTTCATTCGGGACCCCGTAACGGCAAAAGGTTTGTTCTTTTATAAAGCGAGAAACTTTCTTGGCTGTAAGCACTTTGTAAGACGTAGCTTCCACCCACTTCGTGAAGTAATCCACTGCGACCAAAACAAATGAATGTCCATTGCTTCCGAATGGAGTTATCTTCCCGATGACATCAATTCCCCACGTTGTAAAGGGCCATGGAGTTGTCATGCAATACAGATCGTGAGGAGGAATATGGTTTAAGTTGGAGAAACGCTGACATTTATCGCAAGTCCGCACAAATTGGATGCAATCCGTCTCCATGGTGATCCGAAGTAACTCCACCCGATGATGTTGTGCATAAGGGGATCGAGCATTCATGTGTGGTCCGCAGCCACCGTTATGAACGCCTTCCATTACCCCCGTTTTGAGCTTTCTCTCCTACCGATGCAGTAGCAAGAATGGAGCAACCTTCCCTTTTCTTCCATAACTCATCACCGAGTATGACATACTTGTGCCGATAGCCTTTTCGCAGCTTGCACGGACTCTTGGCATGGATACCTTTTAGGTCACCCTCTTCATCAACGGGAAGGATGCTTTACCATGCTTCGAGGTATTGAAAGATCCGGCTATACCAAGGCTCATCGATGGTTTCAATCTCGATTTTGCAACAATACGCCGGATTCTCTTGCCTCCCGACTCGAATGGCTTGATTGACTTACCTTACGGTATTTCCACCAAAGAAGCCAGAAGTAGCTAATGCATCGGCAAAATCTAGTTCATATCTCGCAGCAGGAACTGGAATGAAACTTCCTTAACTTGACCAACGAGTTTTGCGATGTAAGTGTGATACTTCTGGAGACACGGATCTGTCGTCTTCCATCTATTGGCAGCTTGGTTGATTATCGTTCGAGAATCGCCAAACACTTCCAACTCGTCAATATTCCGCTTCAAGGGCGGCCTCAAGATCGGCTATGCATGCTTCATACTCGGCCGCATTGTTGGTAACTCCTAAGTTTAGGTTTGATGGCAATAGGAGTGTGCATGTCGTTCGGGTCCACTAAAACCATGCCAATGCCATTACCTCTCTTATTTGCTCGCACCATCAAAGAATAACTGCCATCGACTGCCATTTTCTACCATAAAGATTCCCTCATCAAGAAATTGAAGATCTGGCCCTTGAACTTCTGTACTAGGAGAGTCAGCCAACTGATCAGCCAAAGCCTGCCCCTTGATTGCTTTTCGGGTCATATACTTGATATCGAACTCTGCTAGGAAGAAAGTCCATTTTGCTAGCCTGGTGGATATATTGCCTCGTCACTTTGAAACAAGTACTTAATCGGGTCCATTTTGGAAACCGGATTCACCGTGTGGGACATCATGTAATGCTTCAACTTTCCAACCACCCAAACCAAGGCCGCACACGTTTTCTCCTGTAGCGGAAATAGTTCAACTCGCTTCCCGGAGTTTGCGGCCGACAAAATAGATAGCATTTTCTACCCTCGAGTCTTTCTTTTCTTGCACTAGCATGGCTCCAATGGCCGTATCTATGACCATCAAATATAAAAGCAGAGGCTTGCTCCCATGAGGAGGACAAAGGATGGGAGGATTGACAAGATAAGCTTTGATCTTCTCGAAATCTAGCTGGCACTCTTCATTCCAAATCACCTCCTGGTTCTTTTCGGCAACTTGAATATTGGCTCGTATATCGTTACCGGTTTGACAAATCGGCGATATATTGTAGATGACCCATAAAACCTTTTACTTGAACACGGTTCTCGGCGGCTTCATCTCGACAATGGCTTTGATCTTTCTTGGATCTACCTCGATACCGCGTTCAGTGACCATGTACCCTAAGACCTTGCCATGGATAACTCCAAAGGTGCACTTTGTTGGATTCAATCTCATGGAATGCTCTCGTAGTCTGTTGAAGAACATCCTCAGATCAATAAAGTGCTGCCCATCTGACCCCTTCGAATGGATGATCATGTCGTCAACATATACCTCAATTTCCTTGTGGATCATATCATGAAAAAGAGTAGTGACTACTCTTTGATAGGTAGCTCCAGCATTCTTCAACCCGAACGGCATCACTGTATAACAGTAAGTACCCCAAGGAGTGGTAAACGCTGTCTTTTCTTGATCTGCTTCAGCCATCTTGATCTGATTATACCCAGCAAAACCATCAACAAAAGAATTAACTTCATAATTCACCGTCGCATCTACGAGCATGTCTATGTTTGGCAGAGGGAAATCATCCTTGGGACTGGCCTTTTTAAGATCTCGAAAATCCACACAAACCCGCACCTTTCCATTTGCCTTGGTGACTGTCACAATATTTGCGAGCCAGGTCGGATATTCAATCACCTTAATGAAGCCCACTCGCATGAGTTTCTCAATTTCCTCCTTAACCTGCAATGACCATTCGGGCTTGATCCATCGCAGCTTTTGTTTGATCGGCTTGGCATCTGCATCTAGGGGTATCCGGTGCTCCACAATAGACGTGTCCAATCCCGGCATATCCTTGTAGGACCAGGCAAAAACATCCACAAATTCTTTGAGCAGCTCAACCAGGGCATCGCGTTCGGCTCCAAAGAAGAAACTACCAATTTGTGTCTCTTTAGGCTCCTCGCTTGTTCCCAAATTCACCGTAGTCAATACCTCATCGGTAGCTTGGGCCCGACTTTCCTTTCGGTCACAAACCTGCTTTGAATTATTATCTAAAAATTGTTCATCTATTGCGTCTGCATTATTTTCGATTGAATATTGCTTAATTATTTTTAAGTCTTTATGCTCATTTTTAGTTAAGCGTTCAACAGTTAAATTGGCAATCAAGGGATACTCGGAAAGATCATATATTTCATTAAGAGCAAACGGGAAATAGCATCAACAACACGACGATGGTCCTCAGTCGTGAGGACATCAGACCTATCACTAGACTCGAACTCAATTACAAGAGACTCGAAAGAATGACTCAAGACATGAGGAGCAAATTTGGACACAGAAGGATCGGGATGAGGTTTCAGTCCGAGCTTCTCGATCATGGTCTTTTTACTGGCAATGGGTCCTTTGAAGGAAGTCCAATTCTTCAAAGGCATATCTGCAACTGTCACAAAAGTACGCAGGTCAACCACTGCATCACATTCGAATTCAATCACGCCCGCGCCTCATCATCGGAGGAAAATTCAATCGTCAAGTGGGTCCTTAGCAACAAAACTTTTCTTCATGGCACCTCTACCGCTTCAAATTCGACAAATCCAAAGCTCCAAACAAGTTTACTAAGTCACCGTCTATATCGACGGGAGCAGCACCGTGAATCTTTCCAATCATTGGCTCATCCAGAGAAAGCTGCCCAAACCGGATCAACCCTGGCCAGTCCCCGTAGAAATGGTAACTGTGCTCATAAGTAGCAACTGTGCCTGGCCCCATTGGCATGCTGACAAACATCTCGCGAAGGGGATCCTGATTGGAGGTGAGACTCTTCATGACATCAACTCGCTCTTTCAATTGCTCCAATCTCATTTTTGGGCATATAAACCTCTCGCCACCTTCCTTGACAAAGTATCTATTCAAAGATAAACTGTAGGGATGCATATCCATCTTCTTGTACTTCTTTCCTGCGGCCAGGGCCATTCGTGCTTTAAGAGCCTCAGCTTTGTCATAGGCTTTGTCTTTCTCAGTTAACATATATCCCAAACCTTCCCTGTTCTTACTGGGTTCTGGATATTCTAAACCGGATCTTCCTTATTGATTCCTGCCTAACCCCAAACTAGGGACGTAGTTCATACTGTGCATCATTCTTAACACATGAGGGATCTGATCAGAAGACGTTGTCAAATCAATAGTACACACATGTCCCTTCAGGTATTCCATTGTAAATCCACTAAGCATAAAATTGTCCTGATCCAGCTTGATTTCCATAACTGGCATTATGCTGGAACTGGTTCCTCCCACAGTAACGCTGTCTCCATATATGGTTGTTAGCTTAGCACCCCATCTTGAACAAACTTAACGCACTGATGTAACGTAGAAGCTACTCCACCAATCTCATGGATCCACGGCCTGCCCAACAAAGCTGAGAAAGTAATCGGGATGTCAATCACTTGAAACTCCACGACCATGTCCTTTCCACCAAAGGTCAAATTCAAAGCATCCACGCCAAAGACAACCCTAGAAGTAGAGTCGTAAGCTTTAATGGTCTGATTGGAAGGCTTCAAACTTGTTGCGTCAATGTCTAGCATACTCATCATCTTAGAGATAACACATTCATTGATGACCCGTTGTCCACCAATACACGAGGAATCCGACGTCCTTCTAAAGGCACAGTAATATGGAATGATTCATTATGCTTCGCTCCATAAGAAGGCATATCGAGTTTCGTGAAAGTGATAATATTCCCATACTGCGCGGTCCCGATTAACTGACAAGCTTCATCTAGGGTTGCGTTCACCGATACTCTGGTTTTAGACAGCGCTTCTTCCAACTTAAGCTTATGGGGGTAAGACGAGGTAAGCAGCGACCACAAAGAAATGTCTGCCTGAGTTTTCTTTAACTGAGCCAAAATTGGATCATCATCAAGTAACTCCTCTCCAGTCGATCTGTATGGATTTCACGAAACTTGAGGATTTGAAACTGCAATTTCCTTGTTCTTTCCTGCATACCCAGCACCATCTGTACCCAACATTCTGTCTGACCTGGTAAGCAAATTGACTTCCTTATCATCTTCATCCACAAAGCTTTTGCTGGCTTCCTTAAGTTTAGCCAATGTTAATGGAGCCGAACGAGTACTGTAAGGCCAGGCTGCTTGCCTTATCTGATTTACTGATAAAGGTGCTTCCAAACTAGTTTCCTCCTTGAGGTCTTCCAACGAGAGTGGAGAATCTTTCGGAACTACAAAAGAGATAGCATTGATAACCAACTGCTCATACTAGTCATAATCCACAGAATTATTTAACTCACGCAAATCATCGAGGTACAAGACATAACAAAAATTATCTTTCATTTCTTCAACAATACTGATTACATTGGAAATGACTTCCTTGGACTTACAATCATCACTACAGTTGTCACCTACAGACTCACCAAATTCTAGCATGTTCACAAAATAGTCATGGCCAAACTCAATCAAATTCACATCGTTGTTCGGCAGAGGGTTCTTGACAATGTTCGGATGAGGAGATTTCTCAATCTTCTTTTCATCAACCAATCTTTGAATGATCTTCTTTAGAGTGACACAAGCGTTGGTAGTATGCCCAGGATATTGGTGAAATTTGCAGTACTTGCTTGTATCAAGGTTGAGGTTAGGAATGGGAGGATTGTAGTTATCTAGCGGCTTAATCATTCCAGTCTTGATCAAACCGTTAAAGAACTCCTCGGTAGTCATACCCAAATCATCAAACTTTTGTGGCTGTCGAGGTTGGAACCTTCCGCCATTCTGCCCACTGTTATTTCCACCTTGCAAGTTATTGACACTATTATCGTTGGTGACCTCCTTCCCTTTTGGAGCCATTGAGGAAATTGGGTTAGCTGCTCTATAACGGTATCCTCTACCTCCACTGCTACCACTAGAATTGGTACTCAGGGCAAGGTTGAAAAGTCTATTCTCACTTCGGGCACCCATCCCTACCATCTCTCTCAAGTCAGGGTACCATCCATTCCCAATAGCTTCACGCAAAACCGGCTTCACACATGAAAAGAAAATGTCCTTTTGGTCTTGTAAAGGAATTGGCTCGGATAACTCATTTAGCTTAGCATTCCACCTTTTATAAAATTCAGTGATCGATTCATCGCTCTTTTGAATAGTACCAACCAAATCATCTCTAGTCGTACGCCATTCAAGATTTCCCCTATACTTCTCAAGAAAGACTTCGGTAATCTGGCTCCATGTAGAACGACTCTCTTGCTTCAAGGCGAGGAACCATGTGAGTGCTGGACCCTTAAGAGTAAGATGGAAATGCAAAGCCATGAATTAAGGAGTACAACCTATCGCTCCCATTGTCATTACATAAGTGTCAATATGAGTCTTCGGACATGCTGTACCATCAAACTCCATTTTAGGCATCTTGAATTTATGTGGGAGGGGTGTCACCTGACCCGGACTACCTTGAGACCACTGGATCCTACCGCCAATTTGTCGATCTGCTGCTGCATTTGTTTTAACAACGCAGCCACCTCTGGAGTCATCCCGGGAAGCTGAGGAATAGCAGGACCAATAGTTGAAGAGGGTACCGGAAAAGCAGACGGAACTTCTGGAACATGCCTAACAGGCAAAGCAGCTGGAGGAAGGCCGAAGGTACTAGGAACGTTTATGTTGCTATCTAACAAACTCACCGAACTTGGCACCCTATTTCCATACAGATCATACCAATTAAACTGCCCCAAATTCTGAACATTATGCTGTTGAGGACCAAGTTGAGCTGACTGATACCCGAACTGACTTTGAGATGAGACCCCGGCATTCACACAAGGAGCCGAGTAAGGGGTGGAACCGTACAAGTGCTTAGTAAGTGGGGAACATATCGCGGGTTGGGAGAAACCACCTTGAAACTGAGACTGGTTGTGAGAATACTATGGGAATCCATCTTGGCAAACTTGGCTACCCGACAAATGATACTGGCTACCCTGATGCTGTGTAGCTACCTGTTGCTACGAACCCTGAAAAGCACCATTCAAACCTTGTTGCTGACGAAACTGTCCATACTGAAGACTATTCTGATAAACATTGTCCTGAGGCTGAGAATAACCCCCTTGAAACTGAAACCCATACTGACCTGGAGGCGTTGAGGTATTAGTAGCTGGAGAAGAAGTTAGATTAAAGAAGTTCGGTGGCTGGCTACCAATCTTGCCGAATCCACCCTGAGCACTTTGACTTTGGACCTGAGAGACCAAAGGAGGAATCCTTCCTTATGCATTCATGGCCGACTCTTGCGCTGGCATGCGGACATGGCGAGGAGCGTAATTAAGGGGAGGAGGCATGGCATGATAAGTGGGTTGAGGTGAGGAGTGATAAATAGGTTGGAGAAGGGGAGAAGCAGATCCAATCCCAGTGTTGCTGTCTTCAGTAATCTCCTCGTAAGAACCGTCATCCCGGCGAAGCACCGCAATCCCACGGGCATGCATAGACTCAACAAAATGAGCATACGCTTCTTCCTCCTTAGCCTTAGCAGTCTGGGCAAGCAAGTAGGACTCACGCTCGCGAGCTAGAGCAGCCTCCAAAGTAGCTCTCATCTCCTCCATAGACATATTGTTCAGACCCGACTAACCCATAGCAGCAGAACCACCAACAGACTGGGTAGAGAAAACATCATCACTTCATGACATTTCTGAATCTGAATCAAACGAAACCCCAGAAAATTCTTGAACTGCCTCGGCAATACGAACCAAACGGGCACCCGGGATGGAAGCACGAATCCAACTCGCCGTAACTGCAGGGTGAAATAGGGTTGATAAGGAAGGGACTCTTTAGAAGGTATGGGAGAGGTAGAAGAAAGGAAAGGACTCGTACAAGCATTTTATTTATGTTCAAGTAGAAATTGATGGCTTTTAAGTCCTAAGAAAGGTTGGAAAATGATAAGCCTTTATTTTCGCATTCTAAACTTCGGGAGGGAACCTAGAGACACACCATTCAAATAATACCAAATGTTTTGTGTAGAAATTAATAATAGGTAATAACACCTAAACAAGGCCTAAGCACATATGAGACGGACGAGCAATCCAAATTTCTGGTGAAATTTGGGCAGCATGACGGGTATTCTTGAAGGATTTCAAGGAAAAAATCCGGTATGACCTCTCGTCGGTGCACGGTGACAATGCGGCATGATCTCTCGTTAGAACACGTCACGAGAGCGACATGTCCATACGTGAAACCATGTTGCATTGGTAACATGCCCACACATGCTAGGTTTTGGTATAGGTATGTATTTACTATTATAAACTTCGACCCAACTCATTTTAGTATAATTTTAAAATGTTGTGTCAAAAACCAACCATTGGGTAAGCTGAAAAAGTGTGGCTCCACCTATGATGCACTAGGGGGATAGGATTGATTTTAGGCGCTCAAGCGTAGGCGACATACCGTCCACGATGCCATCAATCGCACCAAATGGCTCTAGATCTAGTGAGGTAGTGTGAGGGTGACTAAATTCCTTTATTTGCGAAAAAATAATTTTGAATCCATTTTTCATTCTTTTTTATTTGAAAAGGGATGACAAACGGAAAATAACACACACACACACACACATGTTGGGTTTTATGGATCCATGCGCAGCGGAATTAAGCATAAAATTAACACAAAACCCAAGCCCTAAGATCCGTTCTATACGATTAAATTGAATTCCTATGAGATAGAATTTACCAACCTTAATTGCTTTCCGGTCTTGAGCTATCGAACAATTTATTGGTGTGATTTTGAATCACAATCTTCGATCTTCAAAACCTTTTGAATCTTCATATTGATTTGAACAATAGAACTCTAGGCCTTGATCGTCGTACGAGCGAAGACCCTCTAGTAGTATCCACACGTTAGAATGAACCAAGAACAGTTCTTGTGAATTGCTAGATTCTTAAACCTATGGAAGAATATTGAGAAACCTTTTTGGTGATTTTCTTTCTTGAAATTCGGCTCAGTTTCGGCTGTTTACAGACTCATATTTATACTACTTTAGTATTTAGAGTTTGTGCCCTAATCAAATTAGGAAACAAGTGTAAACCGCCTCTGTGGCTAGTTATGTCGCGTGACATACTTAGCCAGTGCAGGAACTTTCAATCATTCTTCCTTTGGTTTAACCAATTCATTCTAGTTGTGTGTGACCCAATAGGATTATATTATGTTGGCAATGAGTTCGATCATATCGACTCTCATAAGACATAAGCGGACTCTAGCAAGCCATTATGTCTACCCAAATAATATAACGTAAGAGTTCACGTTTCCAATGGTACACTTCCATTTCTCCCTTTGTCTCATGATGTTATATTGAACACAAGTCATGGTCCACGTCAACTTTTATTTGTTCAATGCTTTCTCGATCTTGAGTATAATGATAATCCAATCGCATTGGGGTGTGGCCACACACTTTCCATCATTATCACTTATCGAGGGGCCCAAGCAAAACATCTCTCTTTCGAGGGACAAATTCCATCTTGACTTATCATCCTTCCCATCATGAATCCGATCATGCCAAAGATAGCCTTTATAAATATCGTGTTAAGATATCGTTTGACTAAAATCAAACATGACTTTCATCATATGTAAGGTCATGATAATCTCAGGTCTAGGGACTAAATGAAGTGACCATATGAGATTTAATTATGACATTTGACCATGACATAAATCTCATACGGGTCAAGTCCAGTCACTTGTTCTCTAACAAGTACCCATAATTTCAATGTGCATCTCTATGCATATGATCATCATATGATTATCCATTGACAATTATGCTAATTATTCTCTTAATAATCAGGGACGGAGATTATTACAATAAATATGCAAACTATATAATAATCAAATAATAAACTTAAACGATAAAGATGATACATAATGGTTTTTCAGTTAAACATAACTAAAGCCTAGGGCATTACACCAACAGTCTCCCACTTGCACTAGGCTCCATTTATGTATCGAATACTCATGGATCTAACATGACCATCATGCTTCCGCCTGTGCGAGTGTCTTTGTAAGTGAATCCCTTATGTCATCATCGGTTGATACTTTGTATATTTTAACGTCTTCTCATTCTTTATGAATTCCTCGAAGAACGTCTAAGTGAGTGTTTGGATCGCTGTTGTGACCTTGGTTCCATTGTTTACGCAAGTGGCACCACTATTGTCATAACAAAAGTTTCACCGATTAGTGATACTTGAAACATTTCCAAAACACTAATGAACTTTTGATCCAAATTTGCCTCTTTTAGCCACATCATATGTTGCTAAAATTCGGCCTTAGTAGTAGAATTGGCTACAATTTCTGCTTGGAACTCTTCCAATCAAAACTGCACCTCTAATAAGCATAAACACAAATCCTAATTGCGATTTTAAAATAACTTTGTCAGTTTGGAAGCTAGCATCTATGTAACCCTTTATAACAAGATTAACTTCCAATCTTTCAAATACCAAGAACATATCCTTAGTTCTTCTTAAGTACTTAAGGATCATCTTGACTCCCATCCAATGGTTTATATCAGGATTAGATTGGTATCGACTCATCATGCTTAGAGCATATGAGACGTCGGGTCTAGTACAAATCATGGCATACATGACAGATCCAAATGCCGAAGCATATGGAACTTCATTCATTTCCTTTTTGCTCATCAGTTGTCATAAGACGATGAATATTGCTAAGAGAAATACCAAGACCCATTGACAAGCTACTCTTCTTAGACTCTTCTAAGAATCTTGTCAATGTGAACACTTTGACTCAAACCAATTTATCCTTCTAGATCTATCTCTATAGATCTTGATGCCAAGGATGTAAGCGGCTTCACCCATATCTTTCATTGAGAAACCTTTCCTTGACCAAGACTTAACAGTCTTAAGTGTCGGAACTTGTTTTTCCAATGAGTAAGATATCATTGTAATAAAATAATAGAAATAATACTACGCTCCCACTGAATTTCATGCATACACAAGGTTCATCTTTGTTCTTTGATGAAGTCAAACTCTTTGACCAATTCATCAAAACAAAGATTCCAATTCCTTGAAGCTTGCTTCAACCCATCTTATGGATCTTTGCAAGATGCATACTTTATTAGAGTTTCTTGGATCGACAAACTATTCGGGTTGTGTACTATACACATCCTTAATAATCTTTCCATTTAAAGAAAGTTATTTGGCATCCATATGTCATATCACATAGTCACAATATGTGATAATGGCAATTGAAACTTCTAACGAGACTTTGATATCAGAATCGATTTTAAAAGGTTTACATCATAGTCAATACTATGTATTAACCTAAATCCCTTTGCTACAATCCTTAGTCATGAAAGTATACATCTTCACATCCATGTCGGTCTTGAAGACCTACTTGCATCCCTTTAGTTTTTACACCTTCAGGTAGCCCAATCAAGTTCCAAACTTGATCATCAAACATGGATTGCAATTCGGACTCCATGGTTCCTAACCATTTATCCAAATTAGGAGAGGACATCACTTCTTGATAGCAAGTAGGATCGTCATTCTTAATGACTTTCCACTTCATCACTTTCCGCAACGAGAAATCACTATTCCTTGAGTTCGGATCGTGATCTATCTAATCTACGATGGACTTGTGCATCTTGAACCGGTTCCACAACTCCTTTGTGAACTTGGTTCCGTCTCTACTCTTGGTTCCATGTCATTTTCAGGTTCTTGAACTCTTTTCAAGATTAATTTTACTCCCACTAGATTCTTTATTGAGAAACTATTTCTCAAGAAACAAATCGTATAGAGCAACAAACATTTTGTTCTCTTTGTGGTTGTAAGATTAATTTCCGAAAATAACCTAGTCAGATTTGGTGCTAACTTATAAGAGACAAGTCTCTTTACATAAGATTCGCAACCCCAAATCTTCATGAAAGACAAACTAAGTTTTCTTCCATGCCACATCTCATGTGGGGCCTTAGGAACCGATTTAGTAAGGACTCAATTCAGTGTAACCGCATTATTTCTAATGCATATCCTCAAAAGGATTTAGGAAAGTCAACTTGACACATCATCAAATGAACCATGTCTAACAAGGTTCAATTCCTCCTCTCAGACATACCATACAATGTGGTGTTCCGGGTGGAGTAAACTCTGAAACGATTTCATAGTTTTGAGATGTTTGTCAAAATCTTGGCTCAAATATTCACCACCTCGATCTAATCGAAGTACTTAATAGTTTTACCAAGTTGTTTTGCACTTCATCTTGAAATGTTCGAAACATCTCAAACGATTCACCTTTGGACTTCATCAGATGGACATAGTCATATCTAGATAAGTCATTGGTAAATGTGATGAAATACCGAAATCCTCCCCTAGCAATGCTGCTTAATAGTCCATATACATCTCATGTATAATGACCAATAAGTCACTAGCCCTCCCACTACTTTAGTGTAGGGTGGTTTGATCGATAATCCCAATAAATAAGATCCACATTCCTCAAATGATTCATGGTCATATGAGTCTAAAAGTCCATGTTAATGGAGTTTAGATATATGTTTCTTATTTATTTGACCAAGCCGGCAATGCCATATGAACGCGTTGTTCATATTGTTCGGTTTAGATTTCCATTTATATTATAGATATCTTCAACATTATTTTGTTTCTCATCTTCAAGGATATGAAGACCATTCAATGACATATGCAATACAATAAGGCATATCATTAAATAAATATAAAACTTCTTATTGAAAATAAGAAAATTATATCCTTCATCATCCATTTAAGAAACGGAAATAATACTCCTACTCAAATTCGAAACGTAGTCATACTTATTCAAAACAAGTACTACTTCACAAGGCAAAGTGACTTCATAAGTCCCTTATGGCTAATGTTGCAACTCTTGCTCCATTCCCATGCATAGGTTTAATTTACCTTATTTGAGTGGCTTTCTATTCTTTGTTCCTTGCACATTTAAACAAATGTGGGATCCAATCCGGTATCATATACCTAAGAACAAGAAGTCGAAGGGAAAATATATATCATATAGATACTTGAAGTAGTAGCAATCATATTGCCCTTCTTCACCTTTTAGGCCTTCCTAATAAGCCTTGCAACTTTGCTTCCAATGACAATCTTATTGAAATGATAGCAAAATGCATCCTTTTGAGACACTTTGGGTTTAGCCTCTTCGGCTATGACAACATTTGTCCTAGGTTTAGCAACTTTTGCTTTACCTTCTTTTCCTTCCTTTATGAACCCTTTTATTGTGTCAACCATAAACACAATTTGCGGATTGCTCCTTCTTTCATCATATGAATTAAGAGCCTTCACCACAACATATATCTTTTGCCTAGCATGCACTTGGAACATTTTCCCTTTTGCGTTATGCTAGAACAAAAGAATAGTTATCATGTGCTCAAGGTTCTTCATAAGAGCCTTTAAACATGGTGGCAAATACAAGGCAAGCAATATTGTCAAAATCATCAATATGTTTCTAATGTTGCTTCCTTATTTGCCCTTTGCAACATTCGCAATGGGTTCAGTAGGAACGGATTCGTCAAGAACGTACACATTATGTATTGTTCCTTTCGAACTTTGTCCTTCATAAGGACGAATCGCAATTATCATTATGTAATGCTATTTCTACAACAAAATATACAAATTATATGAACACATATCAATATCAACACATTTATCATTTAAGAGCAAATAATGTATTTTACAAATACTCCCACTAAATCATACACCTTCCAATGCAAATAAGCATAATATGCATTTAATGGGCTAAGATCCAACTTTAATTTAATCTCAAGTACGCTATGGCGCACCGCTCAAGATTAAACTAATTAGGTAGAAAACATCAATCATATCGTATATGACTCTTAGGACTAAGATCCAACTTTAATTTAATATCAAGTACGCTATGGCGCACCGCTCAAGATTAAACTAATTAGGTAGAAAACATCAATCATATCGTATATGACTCTTAGGATCTTTTATGAGATTTATTTAAGACATCATATGTCTAAGCATATTTTAATCTCATCTTATGCCTTGGGTCCTAAACCATTTTGATAACCCAATTAAGTTCATCCACTTTAAACGTATAGGAACCACCATTTCCTCATCTTGCTCGCAAACGGAATAGAATCAAAGCACCTTGCTATGGCAAGCCCACCCAAAACTATCTGAGTGGTCTCAAGTGTTTTAATCATGGATTGGCATAAAGAACTTAAAAGTTAAATGAAGGTTCTTTAAGGTAGATTATAAGCATATCAGCAAAGATAGTCATAATCATGCACCAGGTAAGTTCCCAGGAAGATAGGTGAGCCACAAGAACTACTTAAGTACCAACTCTTCCTTAGACGTAACTCTCCTAGACATGCACAATTAGAAATCGCTCCGATTTGGCAACATAATCACTACCTTTTATAAACAATCAGTTTCCTTTTAAATTTCGCGTAATTATGACTTGTTTCCATAAACAATCATAAAATCAAAAATTTACAATGTCTAAATCTAAACATATTAGGAAACTATGAATCAATGTTTCAACTAAACATCTAATAAGATTCTTAACACTTAAGAACAATTAATTCATGCATCGCAACAATTAATAAAAGCACATTTGAATTAATTAAGGATGCATCATAAACAATGAACTAATCTAGCATGGTCCTATAAATTTTATTTCCAAAAATTTATAGCATCCAGATTATCATATAAACATATCAGATTGTAAACACAATCACTGCACAGGCAAGAAAAAATTAAACAAACCGATTCTCGCTTGATTTGGCTTATTATGTCGCGTGACAACATCGAGAGGGCTAGATTTGTCGCGTGACATAACTAGCCGATTACCGCATTTCCACATGTGGCCTACTATGTCGCACGACATAGGTAGCCAGTCACAGATTTCCGCATTTCAATCAATTCAGATTACATGGCAATTAAATCATATAAAACAACCCTTTTACAGATTTAATTCATCATAATTCGAAAACGATTTTCATATTGTTTCACATAAACAATTAAAATTCTATCGCATACAAAAACATGCAACGAACATATAAACAATTTATATAATCATTCTAGCATGTTAATTCAAACTTAACCATACGAACGGGGCTCTGATACCCTTTGTTGGGTTTTATGGATCCATGCGCAAATGGAATTAAGCATAAAATTAACACAAAACCCAAGCCCTAAGATCCGTTCTATACGATTAAATTGAATTCCTATGAGATAGAATTTACCAACCTTAATTGCTTTCCGGTCTTGAGCTATCGAACAATTTATTGGTGTGATTTTGAATCACAATCTTCGATCTTCAAAAACTTTTGAATCTTCATATTGATTTAAACAATAGAACTCTAGGCCTTGATCGTCGTACGAGCGAAGACCCTCTAGTAGTATCCACACGTTAGAATGAACCAAGAACAGTTCTTGTGAATTGCTAGATTCTTAAACCTATAGAAGAATATTGAGAAACCTTTTTGGTGATTTTCTTTCTTGAAATTCGGCTCAGTTTTGGCTGTTTACAGACTCATATTTATACTACTTTAGTATTTAGAGTTTGTGCCCTAATCAAATTAGGAAACAAGTGTAAACCGCCTCTGTGGCTAGTTATGTCGCGTGACATACTTAGCCAGTGCAGAAACTTTCAATCATTCTTCCTTTGGTTTAACCAATTCATTCTAGTTGTGTGTGACCCAATAGGATTATATTATATTGGCAATGAGTTCGATCATATCGACTCTCATAAGACATAAGCGGACTCTAGCAAGCCATTATGTCTACCCAAATAATATAACGTAAGAGTTCACGTTTCCAATGGTACACTTCCGTTTCTCCCTTTGTCTCACGATGTTATATTGAACACAAGTCATGGTCCACGTCAACTTGTATTTGTTCAATGCTTTCTCGATCTTGAGTATAATGATAATTCAATCGCATTGGGGTGTGGCCACACACTTTCCATCATTATCACTTATCGAGGGGCCCAAGCAAAACATCTCTCTTTCGAGGGACAAATTCCATCTTGACTTATCATCCTTCCCATCATGAATCCAATCATGCCAAAGATAGCCTTTATAAATATCATGTTAAGATATCGTTTGACTAAAATCAAACATGACTTTCATCATATGTAAGGTCATGATAATCTCAGGTCTAGGGACTAAATGAAGTGACCATATGAGATTTAATTATGACATTTGACCATGACATAAATCTCATACGGGTCAAGTCCAGTCACTTGTTCTCTAACAAGTACCCATAATTTCAATGTGCATCTCTATGCATATAATCATCATATGATTATCCATTGACAATTATGCTAATTATTCTCTTAATAATCAGGGACGGAGATTATTACAATAAATATGCAAACTATATAATAATCAAATAATAAACTTAAACGATAAAGATGATACATAACGGTTTTTTTCAGTTAAACATAACTAAAGCCTAGGGCATTACACCAACAACACACACACACACACACCGGAAACTAAAAAGGTACAAAAGCAACAAATCACACTTGATCAAGGGACTGCCCTTCTGAACAACTGCACAGTGGCCAGTTCTGTTGCGTGACACAGGACAAACTTGGCTAAGACTGTCGCACGACTTAGCAGGCCACAGAACCAAAACCTCAAGTAGGAATCAAGCACCAGCTTCCCATGGCAAGGAACAAACTCAAAGCCCCAATACACAGCAACAGGAAGCATACAAAGACATAAAAATCTCAAAACCTATAAAATGCATATATCACATAGAGTCATTAACGATGCACACAAAAATGAACACATTGGATGTTTAAAAGAACGAAAGCTTGACACTCTTATTTTGAAAACAAGTTTCAAATGCTCCCGAGCAGAGTCGCCACTGAACATACCCCTCATGAAAATTGAGTTTTATTACTTTGGAAAATAGGACGGGAGATATGTAAAAGTGAATGGAAAGGAGTCGCCACGCCGTTTTTAATGGAAAACATTGAAAAACCAATTTGAAATCAAAGAGAGGGTTCGGGGGTCATGTTACATGTTGGGAAGAATCAAGAGTTCACCCAACACGCCTCGTAAACGAGTCTTTCAACAACAAACATCCAATGTATTCATAAGTGTGTGCAAACGTGTAAGACGAGAAATATGATAAATGTATTTTATTGATAAAATGAGATAGATACAACTCGTGAACCACTTGGTACAAAGGGGGGCCACATCCCAGTTACAGGATTAAGAACAGATTACAATTGGAAAAGGAATTTCTGCAGAGTGGCAAGATGTGTCGCGTGACACAGGATCTGCCTGGCTAAGTGTGTCGCATGACACAGGACTCAGCCTGGCAGGTTGTGTCGCGTGACACAGGACGCCAGTCGCAGAAACCATACAAACTAAAACGCAGAATGAACCAAGGCATATCCAAATCAACTTACATCAGAGATTCAACTCAGAAAACACATGAATCAACATCCAATCGATTAAGGGGGTGTGGATATGGGGTGATCCACACTCCCTTGATGAACAAGCCATAATTACACCAAAATTAACCCATAAACATGAAATAATACCAAACAAAGTAACTTAAACAGAGAGATTGCGATTGTAACTTAACAATTAGAGCAGGTGGAGCCTAATTATCATATCAATGAATAGAAATTGTAGATGAATTATGAAAAGAGCAAATAGAAGAGAGAGAAGGAAGGAGGAAGTTTGTTACCCTTATAGATCCACAATCCTTATAGCAAGTCAGGTATAAGGATCTTCAATTATCAGCTACAGAACCGGATTGAGCTTAGGAAGGGTGGTGGATTAGGATCTAGGTGATGGGGTATGAATTGGATTGAATTGAGAGATAAAATGAGAGAGTTATGTGTGAGAGAGAGAGGGTTGTGTGTGTTTTGCTGTGTGTGCTACGCCAATATTTAGGCAGAGTAACAATAGGTGGGAAAGGGATCCAGAAATGAGAGGGGGAGGGTCTTATTTATAACCTGCTGATGAGTGGCTAGTTGTGTCGCACGACCCACCGCTGTGACTTTCTATGGCTCGTTGTGTCGCACGACTTGACGAGCCAGTAACTGTTTCTGGCGCCAACAACCTGTTATGGAACATTCCGGGATAATTTCTCCTAGGTCCAAAATGAATAATTCTCTATAGGTCCTTTTGCATGGAAAAAGACTTAAAAGTACTTCCTTCGCAAAAAACTTATAGAAAGTTCCGAAAGTCTCGAAATGGACCAAAATTTTACCAAAAGGCCCCTAGTGCAATTTTATTATATTAAAATACACTTATAAAGGGTCGCGAATTGGATTGGGATACTCACAATATGGCCAAGTGCACGGCCCTCCATGTATGGCTGCACGGCCGCTCTGGCTGGATTTTGGCTTATGTGCTTGATTTGCTTGTTGATCTTCCATGTCTTTGCACCAAGATGTCCCAAGCATCCTTTGATCATAAAATAGACTAAAAACCTGTCTAAAATGTACAATACATACCAAAAGCGTAAAATCGAAGATATATGTAAAAGAAACTAAAAGTAGACTAAAATGAAATCTAAATGATAACTAAACTAAGGAAATTGCTATAAAAATATAGGATAAATGACTATATAATAGTCACTTATCAGATGGCTCTATTCCTTGTGTCGTCCCTCCTTGCACCGAGTCAGATTGGAATACCATTCATGCCATGTTGGTTTCGTGGCTCATGAATACTATCGATCCCGAGGTTAAAAGTACTCTCTCTAAATAAAGAGACGCTAGACATTTGTGGGAGTCTCTTAGATCTCGATATGCGTTGGTGGACGGACCTCGCATTCAACAACTGAAGATGTCAATCGCACGATACGAGCAGACCAAAACCATGCCTGTGGCCGTATATTTTGGTAAGTTGACCGGGAATCACTGCAAAATTACGAGCCGCTTATAGACTGTTCTTGCTGCGACAATTGCATAGCCGGACAACAACATGCGGCACGGAGGACAACTATCAAACTCCATGAATTTCTCATGGGTTTAAACTCTGAGTACTATGCATCTCTTTGTACTAACCTCTTGTCCCAGGATCCTTGCCCACTCTAGATCGAGCTTATCAGTTGGTAGCCCAGGCTGAACGAGTGCGTTTTGCTAAATCAGTTCTTGATGACCCTCCGAATGTTGTCGGCTTCTCCCTCAAAATTGGCAGTTCTCGTGGTCATGACAAACTCGACAAATCTCATCTTACATGTACTCACTGTTAGAAAAAGGGTCATGATGTTTCTTCATGCTTTGAACTTGTCGGCTATTCAGAATGGTGGGGAAACAGTAGCAAAATAGGTTCTCGTGATGGCGGTCATCCCCAGCAAGGTCGAGGCAAAGGACCTACACGCAAAAATTCAGCTGTCCAAGTTGCTGCTGCTACTACTGGTGCACCCCCTGCCTCTTCATCTCTATTTACTGCAGAACAGTGGAATGCTTTAGCCGACCTTGTTGGTAATACACGTATTCCGGATAATTGTCTTCACGGTACGTTTGATGCATCTTCTTGGATCATAGATATGGGGGCTTCCAATCATGTGACAGGAAACGCTGGTTGTCTCTTTGATTCTTACTCTATACAAGCTTGCCCTGTCAAGCTTCCTAATGGCACTTCAGTTTTTGCTCATATAGAGGGATCTGTTCGCTTAACAGACACCCTTGTTCTTCATCATGTTCTTTACAAATTTAAACTGCAGTCTTCTTTCTGTTTCTCAACTATCTGATGATATTCATTGCACTGTCCATTTTAATGCCTCTCTGTGTGCTATACAGGACCAGTCGAGGAACCTGATTGGAACGGGTGTTAGGCAGGATGGACTCTACTACTTTGGGAGTGCTCCTTCTGCTTGTCACGTCTCAGTCAATAATGCATCTGCTTTGCTCGAGTTGTGGCACAACCGTATGGGGCATCCTTCTGAAAAAGTAGTGAAGCTTCTTCCTCCGGTTTGTCATTTGTCTGGTAGTCTTGATCAACCTTGTGATGTTTGTTTTCGTGCGAAACATTCTAGAGATAATTTTCCTATTAGTGAGTATAAGTCTACTAGAATTTTTGAAAAAGTTCACTGTGACTTGTTGGGTCCTTACACTCATGTTTCCTCGTGTGGGGCTCGTTATTTATTGAGTTTGGTAGATGATTACTTGCGTGTTGTTTGGATTTATTTATTAGTTGATAAAATGAAAGTTTTTCGTATGTTTATGGCCTTTGTTGCAACGGTGGAACGACAGTTTTCTCAACAAATCAAAATTGTTCAATCTGACAATGGCACCGAGTTTAACTGCTTGTTTGATTACTTTCTCTCCTTTGGCATTCTATTTCAAACCTCTTGTGTCGGTACTCCTCAACAAAATGGGCGTGTCGAATGAAAGCACCATCATATTCTAAATATTACTAGAGCCTTACGGTTTCAAGCCCATCTTCCCATTTATTTTTGGAGCGAAGCGGTCCTTACCACTGCTCACTTGATCAATCGAACCCCTTCCCCCTTGTTAGATAATAAAACTTCCTATGATATCTTGTTTGGCAAAGCGCCCTTGTATGATTCGCTTAAAGTTTTTGGTTCAATGTGTTATGCTCACAATCAGCATGCTAAGGGTGACAAGTTTGCTAGTAGAAGTCGCAAATGCATCTTTGTGGGTTATCCTCTTGGTAAAAAGGGGTGGAAGCTGTTTGATCTTGAGACCAAGAAATTCTTCGTCTCCCGTGATGTGAAATTCTTTGAGACCGTGTTTCCATACAGTGATTCTACCATAGTTCCTCATGTTCCGGATTCGGTTGAAATTCTGGCTGAGGAGGCTGCGTTTGGCAGCATTGATCTTCCTGTTGAAGACTCCATGGTTCCTATAGTTGAATCAACTGCAGCCGAGCCCGTTACTTTGCCTGATGCACAGGAGGAGGTTGCTCCTATTGTCCCTTCTGCATCGACATATACTATAGATCCTTCTGCTTCAACGGTACCTTCTGATGAACCTGGACCTAGCACTCTCAGGAGGGGTATGAGATAGAAAATTCCCTCGATTCATCTTCGCGATTATGTTGCTCTCGCTGCTATATCTCTGAGTCCATCCCCTGTCTCTCCTCTTCCAATCGGTTCCTCAAGTACCCCCTATCCTATAACTCACTATATAAATTGTGATCGTTTTTCTGCAAAATACCGTAACTTTCTTGCAGCGATTACTTTGGCTACAAAGCCGAATTCCTTTCGTGAGGCCATGGCTCATGATGGTTGGAAACAGTCAATGCAAGAGGAAATTTGTGCCTTGGAAGATAATGGCACATGGTCTATGGTTTCTTTATCTCCCGGCAAATGTGCCTTGGGTAGTCAATGGGTTTACAAAATCAAATATAATTCTGAAGGAGTTGTTGAACGACTCAAGTCTCGGTTAGTCGTCTGTGGCAATCTTTAGAAAGAAGGTGTTGACTATACCGAAACTTTTGCTCCTGTGGCAAAAATGGTCAATGTTCGGCCTTTTCTTGCTATTCCTGCTTCCAAGAATTTGGAGTTACATCAGATGGATATTCACAATGCCTTCCTCCATGGTGATCTTGCGGAAAAAGTTTATATGAAACTCCCTCCGGGCTTTGAAGCACCGAATCCCAACACCGTGTGTCGTCTACATAAGTCTCTTTATGGTCTAAAGCAGGCCCCCCCATGTTGGTTTGCCAAGTTACTGGCCTCTTTGAAGACATATGGATTCCTTCGGTCTTACTCCGACTACTCTCTCTTTACATTCACGAAAGGGACGATTCAGATGAACTTGCTTGTGTATGTTGACGATCTCATTATTGTCGGGAACGATTCTGCTGCGTTACAGACCTTCAAACAGTACTTATGTAAGTGCTTCAAAATGAAAGATATTGGCTCTCTCAAATACTTTCTTGGCATTGAGGTTGCCCACAATCCTTCTGGTTTGTTCTTGTGCCAACGAAAGTACACATTAGATATTATTTCTGAGGCAGGCTTGCTTGGTGAAAAGCCCTCTGACTTCCCTATTGAACCAAATCATAAGCTAGGTGTGGCTACCGGTGCTCTCTTGGAGGATCCAGAACGTTATCGACGTCTCGTGGGATGCCTCATCTACTTGGCTGTCACTCGACCGGGCCTGGCTCTCTCGGTCCACATTCTATCTCAATTCTTGAAAGAACCTCGTTCAGAACATTGGGAGGCTGCTTTACGGGTTGTTCGGTATCTCAAGGGCACTCCCAATCAAGGTATTCTTCTATGTGCTGATAGCGTACTCACACTCCAAGGATGGTGTGATTCGGACTGGTGTCCTATCACCCGTCGTTCCTTAACTGGTGGCTTGTCTTTCTCGGCCATTCCCCCATCTCTTGGAAAACTAAGAAACAACCAACTGTGTCTCGATCTTCTGCTGAGGCTGAATGCCGCGCCATGGCAGCTCTTACTTGTGAATTGAAATGGTTAAAGGGTTTGATATTGAGCTGGGCGTTCATCATCCCAAAGCTATTCCTATCTTCTGTGACAGTCAATCGGCCCTTCACATTGCCAAGAACCCTGTTTATCATGAGCGGCCGAAGCACATTGAGGTTGATTGCCATTTCGTTCGTGATGCCATCTCTGATGGTCTTATCTCTCCCTCTTATATTCCTACCAAGACACAGTTGACTGATATCTTTACTAAAGCTCTCGGAAAGCAACCGCTTGATCTCTTACTTAGCAAGTTGGGGCTCCTCAACCCTTGCGCTCCAACTTGAGGGAGGGTGTGAAGCAACAGGCAAAGGGCACGACTCGTGCCCACATGCACGATTCGTTCCGAAATCAGCAAGAATGATTTTTATAGCACGAGGCGTACCATGGGTGGAATAACAAGGGCACGACTCGTGCTCTCCGGCACGAGTCGTGCTTTCGGCGAATTTCTTCGTCTGTTAGTTGTATTTGATTAGGATTGTTTCCTTATTATTTTCCTTCTCTAATTGTTTTCCTAAATCTGGTGTAAACATATATATATATCCTCCTTGAGAGAAGAATAAACAGACTTTTTTCCCTAATTTCCTTATTTCTAGAGAGAGAGAGGGAAATGGTGATTATAGTAGACAATAAAGTAACTGAAGGAATAATTTTTTTATAATGGATAGTTCTCTCTTGCTTGCTGGAGTGGAGTGGAGGATAAACCCTAGCTACTTACACAGATGGATGAATGTGTTGGAGCTAGCTAGTTATTAAAAAATGATAAATGCGTCGATATAGTAAAGTGAGAGGACAAATGGATTGTGAAATGTGTCTAGAGACAGAAACATAACATTGGATTTGCTCCTAGATTTCTTTCTTCCAATCCATTCTTACATCACGATAGAATAGAAGTTGGGTAAAGTGTACGACGATTGAATGGATGGATGGATGGATAAAATTTATGTATAGCAAAAATATATAAAATGCCCTTAATGGACTCACCATTGAGATTGGAATAACATGCAAAATTCAATGTGAGTTAAAATGTTGTGCAATGTAAGCTGAAATTTCTATTTGAAAATAGAAATCTATAGTATAAATGAGAGAATGGTGAACAGTTGAATGAATAGTTCTAAATGGATTTTTTCCCATTTAGCCCACATACATTTGTTTCTTTTCCATTTTGCCCTTAAAAAATTTTTTTTTTTTTAATTAAAAAAAAAAAACCCCGTATCCTTGAACACGGGCACATACTAGTTCTTTATAAAACACAACTTTTTAGAAAATAACATAACTTCGGGAGGACAAAAGGAGAACTCTCTTCGTTACACTTTGTCAACTTGATTCACTACAAGAAAAATGGCTTTTCCCGGCACTTTTAATCCGGCACTTAATTTTGTGCCACCAATTTCCGGCACTTTTTTAATAAGTGCCACAAATTTCTGGCACTTTTTTAGAAGTGCCGCTAATTTTCGGCACTTTTTTAAAAGTGCCGCTAATTTTCCGGCACTTCTTTAAAAGTGCCGCTAATTTTCCGGCACTTTCTTAAAAGTGTCGCTAATTTTTCGGCACTTTTGAAAAAGCGCCGCAAATTTCCCGGCACTTTTTAAAAAGTGTCGCAAATTTTCCGGCACTTTTGAAAAAGTGCCACAAGTTTTTCGGCACTTTCTTAAAAGTGCCGCTAATTTTTCGGCACTTTATTAAAAGTGCCACGAAGTTTCGAAACTTTGTCGAAAGTGACGCTAGTTTCTTACACATTTAGTAATTTGGAGTTATTTTTCGACCGACTTATGTAAATGTCACTTGTTTTGGCATTTTGACACATTGCAAATTAATGTGGTTGACTAGAAAATAATATTTTAGACTTTTTATTAGTGATTTTTTTACAAAATGGTATATAAGGTTGTTGTAAAACTATTTAATTGAGCACAAAATCTAGGGAGAAACGCGTTTCTCCATAAGTTATGGAGAAACGGGTCCCGACATGTCGCGCGACAATGAGCTAGATAGCCAGAAACCTATGAAAGTGATATCCAGAAACCTTCAAATGAATATCCGTAAAACCTTCAAAATGTTTCGGATATACATTTGAAGGTTTCTTCGGATATCCGTAAACCTTCAATAGCAATTTCGGATATGCCCTAACACATTTCTCGATATGCACTCTAACAGCTTTACGGATATACATTTCTACATCCTTTTCCGCTATCAAATACAAAGCTTCTGGATATCAACTGCAAAGCTTCTGGCTATCAAATGCAAAGCTTCTGGATATCCAGAAGCTTTTGGTCTTGGCCTTGGATTTTTTTTTCGGATATACATTTCACATCCTTCGGCTATCAAATACAAAGCTTCGGATATCAACTGCAAAGCTTCTCGGCTATCAAATGCAAAGCTTCTGGATATCCAGAAGCTTTTGGTCTTGGCCTTGGATTTTTTTTTTCTGGTTATCAAATGTAAAGCTTCTGGCTATGAAAAACACGTTTCTCCATAGTTATGGAGAAACGCGTTTCTCAGCAGACGCACTCTTAATTGAGTAGGAATTGAATGTTTTAAGGTTAATTTAGTCTATTTCAAATATATTGGTTAGAGTCCTTATATATAGACATTTATACAACAACAAGTATTTTTAGACGGAGGAAGTATTTCTTTTTTTAATTCTTTCAATTCAATTTTGGTATCTTTTATTTTTTTTATTTTAAGAGATGGACGAAGTATTTTATAACAAACCAAAATCGAGTACTAAATTCAATGACATAGGTACTTTTGTATCTATGTTTTTAATTTAATTTAATTTAAATTTCCTTTTCCTTTTTCTTTTTCTTTTCCTTTTCCTTTGAAAAAAAAATTTACTTTTTCTTTTGAAATTAAGTTTTCTTACAATTTTCATCTAATTTTTTTATTTTTCCCGGTTACCTTTTCAGAATTCCCTCCACGTATTTTCCCCAATTACTTCCCTCCCCGTAATGAATTCCCTCCCCCATATTTCCCGTAACTTCCCCCGTCCCCATTTCTAGTTCTAGGGTTTTTCATATCAATTTGATCGCCATAGCCATCGTGATAGATATGCAACCGTATCTTCTCCTAGTTGATTTAGGATTCTTCCTAGTTATTCTTTCCTATTATTAATTGAGTTATATTAGGACTAATGTATCTTGCACTCCAAGATATATTGTTGTATATAAACATGTTTACAAGTAAATAATACAATGAGTTTTTCCAATTTTTGATATCCTCACATGGTATCAGAGCCCTAGATCCAGGAAGCCTCCTTCTTCTATTTTTCTTTTCTTCTCCATCTCGGCCTAATGGCATCTAATGACTCTTCTGTTTTTCTTCACAATTCTGCCGAGCCTTCCAAGCCGCTCGTTGCAATATCTCTTTCTCATATTCTCAAACTAACCTCTACGAATTACCTAGCATGGAAAATTCAGGTTGAAGCCACCATCCTAGGTCATGATCTTTTTGAATATATTGATGGCACATGTGTCGCCCCACCCAAGTTTCTCACCACAACCGAACCATCCACACTTGCCTCTACTGACACCACCGCCGCAAAGGAACCCACCATAACTGAACCCACCAAAAATCCGACATATTCAACTTGGTTTCGTCAAGACAAATTGCTCTTGGGGGCCCTTGCTGGTACCCTATCCCCTTCACTAGTTCCTCTAATATCCCAATGCACCACCTCTTGTGATGTTTGGAAGACATTGGCCAAAACTTATGCCAACCCCACCCGTGGACACATCAAACAACTCAAAGATCGACTCCGTAACATAACCAAAGGCCCACGTTCTGTCACGGATTATATGCAGGAAATCAAGATGTGTTCTGACCAACTTTCATCCCTTGGTCGTCCCCTAGAGAATGAAGATCTTGTTGAGAAAATCTTGGATCAATTAAATGATCCGGATTTTGAGGCCATTGTTCAATCCATACACAACCGTGACACACCTATTTCTTTTGATGAGCTACATGAAAAATTGATTAACCGTGAACTCATCATCAAACAAAAATCAAGCTCCACCACATCTTTTCCTGCCACAGTGAACTACACTACCAGAAACCCCAATCGCCCACCTCAAAACAGGAACTTTAACCCCCTCTCACACTCACCCTCACCCAATGTCCCAACCACCTGGCCAACCCTCCAATTCTTCAACTAATTCCAACAACTTTACACCTAGGCCACGAGAACCTTTCAAAGGTCGTTGCCAATGGTGTCGTTATCCTGGACACTATATCTCCCAATGCCATTCCTTTCGCCAACAATATCCCAACGCCGTATTCCCATCTCCACCTCCAAACTCTAACTTCTCCCCACGATCTCAATCTCGTTCTAATTCTTCACCCTCTCCTGCCGCCTACAACTCCTCACTCCACAACAATCCATCTCCATCATGGCTCTTAGACAAAGGGCGCAAGTCATCATGCCACTAATGATCTTGACACCCTTGCACTTCACTCTCCATACAATGGTACGTAAGAATTACTAATTGGTGATGGATCCGGTCTAAACATAACTCACACTGGTTCTACATCTATCTCTTCTCCTAGTTCTTCCTTTGCTTTAAATAATGTTCTTCATGTTCCGTCTATGTCTAGAAACATTATTTCCATTCATAAATTTCGTCAGATAATTTCGCTTTCTATTACTTTCTCATCAACATCTTTTTCTCGTAAAGGATCTTCGCACCGGGAAATCCTTCACCAAGGGCATCCTAAATTCGGAGTCTACGAGTGGCGCTTCCTCTTCTCCAACTACTCATTCCGCTGCACTCACGTCCACTACAAATTGGCATCACAAATTAGGACATCCGGCTGTCTCTATTCTTCGTTTTGTTAGCAAAAATTTCAATTTAAACATTCCTAGTTCAGTTCCTTTTAATTGTAATTATTGTGACTGTAACAAAAGTCACAAACTTCCTTTTTCTGATAATACTATTACCTCTCATGGTCCTCTTGATTTAATTTATAGTGATGTTTGGACATCCCCCCTTTTTTCTTTTGATGGTTACAAGTACTACATTATCTTCGTAGATCACTTTTCTAAATTTGTGTGGTTTTATCCATTGAAAAACAAGAATGATGCTCTTCCAAAGTTGTTTTCTAGATTTAAAAATCTTGTTGAAAAGTTCTTTAATCGATCCATCATCACCATTTATAGTGACAATGGTGGTGAGTATCTTGGCCTACGTCCATTCCCCGGCAACCCATGGTATCTCTCATCTCACAACTCCCCCTCATACTCCTGAACACAATGGGTATTCTGAAAGACGTCATCGTCACATTGTTGAAACGGGTCTAGCCCTTCTCACTCATTCTTCCATGCCACTTAAGTTTTGGTCTCTAGCATTTGCAACTGCATGCTATCTCATTAATCGCATGCCACACCTACACTTCAACTTCAATCTCCTTTTGTAAAACTTCACAACCAAAATCCCAACTATCTTAAGCTTCATAGTTTTGGGTGTCTTTGTTATCCGTGGTTAAGACCATATACATCTCACAAGCTTGAACCTCGTTCCATTCCATGTGTTTTTGTCGGATATTCCTCCACACAAAGTGCCTTTTATTGTCTTGATCCGAAAACACATAAGATATATACCTCTCGCCATGTTAAATTTGTAGAACACATTTTTCCATTCTCTTCTCACAAGCATCCAGAGTCGCCAACTATCCTTGCCAATGAATGGTGCACTCACAATCTCACCATCCTTCCTCGTCCCACACCTACAAACCCACCACCTGCTTCTGCCGAAGCCATTCCCATACCTGACCAACCTTCACCTCCTTCCTCTGTCGTAGCCTTACCTCCCCGAACCCGCATCTCCTACCGCTCCACTCCTTTTAGCCACCCCTTCCATTGATCAAACAGCCTTCTACACCTACCACACCGCCTACTTCCGCCTCATCCGGTTCTCCCACTCCACTACCTCGAAAACCCGTTACACGGTTTCGTAACAATATTGTCAAACCCATCCAAAAGCTTAATCTTCACACCACCCTTCAATCATCCTCCACTGAACCCACCTCCATCACTCAGGCCTTGCAAAATCCTACATGGCGAAATGCCATGCAACAGGAGTATGATGCATTGATTCACAACAAAACCTGGGATCTTGTACCATCTTCCCCTTCTCAAAACCTTGTTGGTTGTAAATGGATTTATCGCACCAAATACAACCCGGATGGTTCAGTTTCACGCTACAAAGCTCGTCTTGTAGCAAAGGGGTTTCATCAAAGACCGGGCCTTGATTATTCGGAGACGTTCAGCCCTGTTGTCAAGCCAACTACTGTTCGTATCGTTCTCTCGTTAGCTACGCTTAATGGGTGGCCTCTTAGACAAGTGGATATTAATAATGCTTTTCTTCAGGGTTCTCTCACTGAAGATGTTTTTATGGCACAACCACCAGGCTTTATTGATCCCCAATTTGCTTCTCATGTGTGTAAGCTACATCAAGCTATCTATGGGCTTAAACAAGCGCCTTGTGCCTGGTACCATGAACTTAAATCCTATCTTCTCTCAGTTGGTTTCACAAATAGCATCTCAGACTCTTCTCTATTTATTCTTCGTCGGGGGTGTGATCTTATTTATCTTTTGGTATATGTGGATGATATTATTATTACGGGTTCCAATCAAAGCTCGGATGCATTCATCACTAGTTTTTCAGCTCGGTTTTCTCTAAAAGACATGGGATCTCTTTCTTACTTCCTCGGTGTTGAAGTTCTCCCTCATCCACAGGGACTACTTTTGAGTCAGCACAAGTATATAAGGGATATTCTGGCTCGTACTCACATGATAAATGCAAAGCCAGTGTCTACGCCAATGGTGCCTCATCCGTCACTCTTGGCCTCTTCCAGTCCCTCATTGTCCAATCCGACCGAATACAGGGCAGTAATAGGGAGTCTACAATATCTTTCTCTTACTCGTCCTGATATTTCCTTTGTTGTCAACCGGTTGTCTCAGTTTATGCAACACCCAACCGAAGCACATTGGATAGCCCTTAAAAGGGTGCTTCGTTTTCTTGCTGGTACCTCATCTACTGGGTTACTTCTTCGAAGGGATTCTCCTCTTAATCTTCATGCATATTCTGATGCGGATTGGGCAGGCGACAAAGACAATTTTCTTTCCACTTCTGGGTATATTGTTTATTTGGGGTGCAATCCTATATCTTGGAGTTCTAGGAAGCAAAGGACACTTGCTCGATCTTCGACTGAAGCAGAGTATCGTTCAGTTGCAGCAACAACAGCTGAACTTATTTGGGTTCAAAATCTCCTTAAGGAGCTTGGCGTTTCGTCTCTTACCACTCCTACAATATTCTGTGACAATCTTGGGGCTACTTATGTTGCTGCAAATCCAAGGTTTCATTCTAGGATGAAACATTTGAGTTTGGATTATCATTTTGTTCGAGCCCATGTTCAAAATCAGGATTTACGCGTTGTCCATATCTCGGGAGATGATCAGTTGGCAGACGTACTTACAAAACCTCTCGCTCAAGCTCGATTTGATAACATGGTTTCCAAGATTGGAATTTTCTCTCGACCGTCCATCTTGCGGGGGCATGATAGATATGCAACCGTATCTTCTCCTAGTTGATTTAGGATTCTTCCTAGTTATTCTTTCCTATTATTAATTGAGTTATATTAAGACTAACGTATCTTGCACTCCAAGATATATTGTTGTATATAAACATGTTTACAAGTAAATAATACAATGAGTTTTTCCAATTTTTGATATCTTCACACATCGCTCTCTAATCTCTTTCCTTCTCTCGATCAAACGCCGTCGCCGACACACTCCTTACTCTCTTCTGCTCTCGAATTCTTTGTTCCTAACCTGTTCGAGTGATTCTCTGCACTTGCAGCCTTGCAGGTATGTGATTTTCTTTGAAAAAAATGCAATCTTGTTTTAAATTTTGAGTAGATCGATTAGGTTAAAGGGAAGATCTCGAGAAGGCCTGCTCAAGCACCGGCGATGTGGCTTGAAACTATGTCTACGTTATCAGAGACGCTTAGGTTTACGTATTCGGAAACCCTAGGGAAATGGCCTATTGGGGATTTAGCTTTTGGAATTAATTATTTAATGCGAAGGCAGGTACGGTTTCCCCCTATTTATATTTTCATTTATTCAAAATTACTTGTCTGTTCATTTGTATTTTATCGTGATGATTGGTGGAGTGATAGTGAATGTGTTTGACCAATTGGCCTGAAATTTGCAATTGCATTTGCAATCAAATCACGGAAGAATTGCTACAATTTGTGTACTGTTGGTGAACATGATAGACTAATTAACCTCAATTTTGCAAATTGAGTACTGTCTTCATGTCTTTGGTTCTGATAGTTTTGTGCATTAACTATCAGAAGCAGTAACTAGGATTCTGCATCCTGGTGGAGTTTTACTGGGCCCCATTCTTGGTGGAGTCAAACTCTGATAATCTAAACATGCACAGCATATTGAATAGGATCATAATGCCTGAATCAAGTACCAGGATCAAGTTGATGAGAAACTGATCATCACTAGTAAAATCATTCGGACACAATACAGGAAAATTGATGCTAACATCTTACGGAAGATCCCGCTGCCCCAGAACAAGGAAAAGAAGACTCAATAAACATACGGTATGTGTTTAGCTTCACTCTTTCTCTGTATGTGTGTATTGATCAGTTACTATACTGTTCTCTCTTCCAGTTTCATTTATATAGTTCATGGGTTTGGTTGAAATCAACTTTGTGATGTGCGAGTCCCTACTAAAGATGTTTATGGAAATTTTTCCACACACTAGTCTACAGGGGTGCAGAATTAGATGTAATTACTGTCAAAGTCACTCTCCACAGCAACATCGCGGTGTAACTTTGATTGCTGGTATTGTATCTCTCTAGATTGTTTCTCTGCCCTTTCTTGCAAAACCCTAGGTTCTCTTCTCCACAATCGGTAAATTGGGGTTTGGAGGGTAGTGTTTAAGTCGACCAGGTTCTGATTCTTAAACTTCTTTGCTTCAATTTGTTGTAGTTTAATAGTAGCCAAGTATTTTGAAGTCTTATGCTTATTAGACAAATTGAGTTGAGTTGAATCATTATATGATATATTTGAGAGCAATTGTTTTTCAATGTAATTGCTATATATTTCATCGAATTGCCGGTCTCAAGCCTGGATAAAGGAGGGGAAGGTATGTCGGGCACATAGATTTCTTTTAAGTAATGTTGATTGTTTTTTTGTTTGAAATTGTTGATTAGGAAAAGAGGTTTTTGCTATTTTTTTTTGTATTCAATTGGTACATAATTATTTGATGATTTATGTTTATTTCATCTTCACCTGCTGATAAAGTTGTATTGATTTCATTGATACTCCTGCAGAAGAAACTGTTTGCACTACATCGCCACCATCAGGTGAGGTTAATTATCAGTTTGAAGATCGCATTTCCTTCTCAAAGGTGGATATTATCACACCAATGCAGAGGAACTTGGCTAGGCAGTTGACATGTGATATAGTCCAAGGGGAAAGTCTCCTTCTTACCGGTCAGCTACACATTTTCTTATTTATTTTGCTGTATGGGTTTATAGTTTGTGATCAACTTCTTTCAAGAAGTTGATTATTTTTCTTCTTTGAATTTTACAGCTACAATTGCTTTCGAATCCCTGAATCCTCAGGCATTATTACATCATGTCTCATAAGTGCAACTTTCAATCTTGAACAGTTCAGGTTGGTCCATGGCATTTTGTTATTTAATAAAATTTTTTGATATGACCATTTTCCTTTTAGGAATAGGATATTGAGTGTTCCTAGATGCGCTTGATTATACATCTAATGTTCTTTCCATTTTAGGAATAGGATATTGAGTGTTCCTAGATGCAAGTCTAGTTGGAAAAGGTACGCTGAAGTTCTTGGTTTCATTTGATTATGTTCATCTAAAATGAAATGTATTTAGACCTGAAGCAGATCTTAAGAGCTTTCTCCACCAAAACATTATCCGTTTTCTCTCCCGATCACGCTAAAAGGGTACTGACACTGAGCGGACTGAAATACAACGGATCTGTCTCTACCCTCTTGCTCGTGATAGAGAGTTTGATGGTCGGATGTAATAGCCACCGTGCATTTCCTGGGGGATACTTTACTTTAACTTCAACCTGGGATAATGAATGACTGCTTGTGAAACATCGGGGGCCAATCATAAGGCTTTTGGGAGAATGGATGACTGCTTGTAATGCCGATTTCCATAACTGCGCTTACACTAACTGCATCTTTTACTTGCTGAACAGGATTAACATTCGTCACCCAGAAAGAAACCAACTTTTTGGGAGCTGCACAACCAAATTTTGGGTTTCCGTGATCATCAATGGTGAGCCACCGGTTTCTTGGTTCCAATCTCCGTTCAAGAAGGAGAGCTCTTTCTTGATTCTCGTCGCCTCTCTTTATCGTCATTAGCTTCCAATGAAGAAGGCGATGCGAGTATAGAACCACACTGATCTTTAATATCAGGAAAGCGAGAATAGGTGTACAATATTGAAGGGTCTTCCAGAACCTCGAGTGAATCTGCGAAGCTGAAGATGAAAACTAGACGTCAATGCTTGTTGTGTACCTTTCTTTTGAACTAGTACTTTTTGGGTTGTGTAATGCATACTAAATGTTCAATTTATGGCAATGGACCAAGCTTTATATTTTAAAAGTTATTCTTATTCATCGCTAATTGTTGAAATTTGTGTATGTTAGTGATTTCAAGAGCACAATAAATTAAAGAAGTCAAAATTTTCTAGGGCCAGAAATATATATATATTTTTTAAAAGGGAAAAATTTTCTAGCAATTTTAAATGCACCGCTAATATTGGAGAATATTAAAAGTGCCACTAATTTTCGGCACTTTAAAAAAAGTGTCGCTAATTTTCTGGCATTTTAGACGTGCCGGTATATTTTGGCACTTTACGAAAGTGCCGGAAAATTAGCGGCACTTTTAAAAGTGCCGGAAAACAGCGGCACTTACAAAAGTGCCGAAAATTAGCGGCACTTAAATAAGTGCCGAAAATTAGCGGCACTTTATAGGTGCCGGGAATTTTCCGGCACTTTAAAAGTGCCGGAAAGTATTGCCGACACCACTTTTTCCGGCACTTTAAGAAGTGCCGAAAAAAGTGCCGGGAAAAGCTTTTCCGGCACTTTTTTTAGCATTTCCGGCATTTTTAAAGTGCCGAAAAAAGGCATATTTGTTGTAGTGATTGCACTTAAATTAATCATTTGAAGAAAAAAATAATTATTTAACGAAAATAAAAAAAAAATGTTATTGTATCACAATTAATAATTTTTTCAATAACAATTTTTAGATTTTCATTAGACTAATTATTTTTATTTAAATTATTGGTCAAAATGTAATCAAGTTGACCAAAATTATAACTAAACGGTATAAACCGAGGAATAAACATGGGTCTTAACCGGGTAAGGCCCAATGGATTGAGCCCAAAGTATAATTCATACAAGTCTCAAATACGGCATAGGGAGTGAGTTTTCCTACCTATGCTCGTCATGCCTCCTCATCATCTCCCACTATGTCGACCTAGACATAGTAGAGCGAGTAAAATGACTAAGGCAATATTACTGAATAAAGCTTCTCCATGGATGGTGAACCTAGGGGACTTCTTCTTGATTACTCTAGCTCTTTGTTCGTCGTCCGGCAGCTCGCCTGTCTCGATATAGGCCTTGATCTCGTCAATCTAGCACATATCATTTTTAACCAAGCATAGAACCTGCACTCTTTCGTATGTGGGTTGTTCTAAGTACGAGATTGGTTGGCCATGTTGTTCCTCTAATGTAGCTAGTTTCGAAAGTAGGTCGGCCAACTCGTTGTACACAGCCTACACTTTGAATGTCACAAAACTCCAAGTCTTGGATCAGCTTCTTGACCAGCTTTCAGTATCTAACCAAGATTGGATTAAGTATCTCGTATTCACTCATGACTTGATGAACGGTCAATTGTGAGTCACAAAAGGCCACTATCTTGGTCGCCCCAAGCACTTCGCATATTCAATAGCTGGCATTAAGGCTTCATACTCAGCTTGGTTGTTGGAGGCTTGAAACTTGAACCTCGGTGCTTCTTCGAACACCTTGTCACTCTCCAGTTCGATCAAGACTATTCCAGCCCCACTAACTTTCCTTGTTACAGATCCGTCTGAATATACTTTCCAGCAATCAACGGGCAAACTAAACATCTGCTGACTTAATGGCTCCTTACCTTTAGAAACCTTCTGTTGGGGTGTCTTTGGGTTGTCTTCTCTGGTGAAAGTTAATTCGACCAATAAGTCCACCAAAGGTTGTCCCTGCAATGTCTTTCGAGGTTTATACTCAATGCCGAACTTTGTCAGCTCTATTGCCCAGTTGAGTAATCGACCTGAGCATTCTGGCTTGTGCAGTATCTTCTTCAGGGGTGCATTGGTTAGCACGACAATAAGATGGGCGGAGAAATAAGCCCGTAGCTTCCTTGCAGCAATCAGCATGGCATGAGCTACCTTCTCCGCATTAAAATATTGTTCTTCAACATCAGATAAAGCTTTACTCATATAATAAACTGGCTTTTGGCCATTATCCTCTCGAACTAGCACTGTAGTAACTGCGTGATCTCCAGCTGACAGATATACGTACAAACTTTCCCCTTGGACCGGGCTACTGAGAAGAGAGATAGTTCTTGAGTTGTTAGAAGGACAATGAGCATTCGGCCGTCCACTCAAAGGTTTTCATCCCCCTTAGTGTTTTGAAGAAGGGGAGAGATCTCTTAACCAACTTAGCTATGAAGCGACCCAAAGCTATAACTCGGCCATTCAAGCATTGAACTTCTTTGATGCAGGTGGGCTCTTGAATTTCGATCATTTCCTTAAGCTTCTCCGGATTGGCTTCTTTGCCTCTCTATGACACCATGAAGCACAAGAAATTCCCTGTGGCCACCCCAAACACACACTTGCTTGGATTCAACTTCATGTCTTTTGCTCGTAAATTGGTGAACGTTTTCTTTAGGTCGACTACAAGACGTCTTGTCTTGGTTTAATGATAATGTCGTCGACGTAAGCCTCCATATTTCGGCCAATTTGACTAGCAAAGACCTTGTTCACCATTCTTTGGTATGTAGCCCCAGCATTTTATAGCCCGAATGGCATCTTCATGTAACAGTATACCCCACCTGCTGCTTGGAAAGTAGTCTTTTCAATGTCATCCTCATGCATTTTGATCTGGTGATATCCTGAATAAGCGTCCAAGAAGCTTAGGGTGTCATGAAAAGCAATGGAGTCGACCAACTTACCTATACGAGGCAAGGGATATCTATCTTCCGGGCAAGCCAAGTTCAAATCAGTGGAGTCGGCGCACATTCTCCACTCTCCATTAGCCTTCTTAACCATTACCATGTTTGCTAGTCAGGGGGTGCAGGATGCCTCCTTGATAATGCCCGCACTGAGTAACTTGTTGACCTCCTGTTTGATGGCGACTTCCTTATCGCGAGAGAAAATTTTCAGCTTTTGGCTCTTGAATTTCATTGTGGGGTTAAACTCGAGCCTATGCACCGCGACCTCTTCCTTAATTCCATTCATGTCATTGACTCTCCAAGCGAAAACATCCAAACTTTCTTTTAACAAGGCGATGATTTCAGCCTTTTCCTCAGGTGACAACTGTCCACCTATCTTGATTCTCTGTTCGGGGTAGGCCAAGTTAGTTTCTACTTCTTCCAGCTCGTCTACTGACTCTAGCTTCGGGTTGTCCCTAAACTGTAAGGTCTCGATAATGATTTCCTTAACTCTTCTCCTTTCTTCCGCTCCAAGGTGTGGAGCTTCTACCTCAATCATACATCTAGATCGCTAGCCATCTCACTGGTATTGGTGGCCCCCGAGTTTTGGTTGATTGAGAGGCATAGGCTTCCGATGGTGATTTGGTCGACCAAAACTGTATCCTGTCCATCCTCTTGGTTGCTGGAGGGACATGTCGCCTCAATCATGACATGGTCATGTGAGGTATAGGTCGCCTCATTGTAGACACCCCATTCTGAACCCATTGGATCACATTTATACCGCTCTAAGTCTCGCTTTGAGTCAAGAAGTGGAAATCCATCATTTCGTCATGTTTCGTTATGTTTTGACTAACCACCGTTAGTTTAGGACTAAACTGCATACGAGATAACGAGGGAAGGGCAGAATTGTCCACAGACTACATTATCTCGCGCAGAATTGCGTGTCTCGCGCGAGATAAAGGAGTTCTGCAGAATGCAGATAGCAGTTTCCTCATCGATTTCAACCTCTTTCGGGATAAAACTTCATCCATCCGGCCAGCCAATGAATTTTGGATTCTGGAACCTTCCCAAGGTGTTTGATCTCATCTTCAACACCTCTCCAACACCTATAAATACCTGAAGACTTTCAGTATTTCAAAGGTCGAAAATCCCTGAAAATCCCAAGAAAAACCCCCTACATTTGCTGGTTTCTCTCCTTGAAAGATTCCTGTAAATCACCCCTAAAATCACCTAAAGTTTGTTTGTCAATCTTGTTGATAAACAAGCATCAAAGCCCAAATCAAGGACTGAGGCGAAGCTCTGTCCGTGTCAAGGTTTGACTCTAAACTTGAGTCGAAACTCTACCCGAATCACCTCACGCAAGGTAACCTTTCTTTCCTTTCTAATTGGCAATTAGAGTGGTATAAATACATCGAATCTAGGATCGGCCTAGAGCCTCCCCGAATCATGGGGATGGTCTCAAAGCAATCGATCATATATTTCGTTTAACCCCATTAAATGGATCTTTATTTTATTTATTGTTTGAAATCTTCTTCTTCTTCTGAAAACCTCTCTTTTCTTTAGCAAGACCGATCTCCGGATTGGGTGGAATGGGTGCTCCTTGACCTTCCCATTCCATAACCTAAGCCCCGAACCCAAAATCTCTTTCAAAATGGTTTTTCTATGTTTCCAAACGAATAATATAGGTGGTGACTCAAAAAGATGTTCAAAAAAAAAGGGAAAAATCCGTGCATCGCTACAGTGGCGACTCCGCTCGGGACAATTAATTAAGAGGCTTAAACTTGCGTTACAACTGGGTACAGAAATCCGCGCATTGCTACAGTGGAGACTTCCCATTCCATAACCTAAAACCCGAACCCAAAATCTCTTTCAAAATTTTTCTGCACTGTTTTCGTAAAAAAAAAAAAATTACTATGCGATTACTTGTCCAGCGCGGGACAACTATTAAAATTTGATTTTTCTGAATTTTTTGAAATTTTTTCTGCACTGTTTTCATCAAAAAAAATTACTGTGCAATTACTTGTCCAGCGCGGGACAAAGTTGTCCCGCGCAAAACTTACATGCGGTCAGAACCTGTTTGTCGGCTTCAATAATTCAGAGAAAACAAAAGGGGCTCAGTTGACTTAAAAAAAAAAGTGAAATATTCTCTTTTTTTCTCCCTGCTTGGCGACTGTTCTAAAATAAAATAAAATAAAATTGTTGACTTCTCTAGCAAAGTTGACCACATTAAAAAAAAAAAAAAAGGGACCTTGCAGTTACTGTTCTTCCAAGATTTGAAAAAAAATATATATATATCTTGGCTGACTTTTTTCAAAGTTTAACCATATAAAAAAAAACAAAACAAAACGAGTTTCAGAAACTTTAAAAAAAAATTCAGAAAAATCAAAATAAATGTTATTTCTATTTTGCTTGTATGTTAATTTTTATTTTGCGGGAGTAGAATAATTAATTTATACTTGAAATATTTACATGCGTGAGATTGGTTTTTGATTAAAGTCCGGTCCATAGAGGATTCGGGAGTTGTAATTTAAATTAATTTATTCTTTTCTCTCTCTCCTCATATGTGTGAAACTACACCTACGGCTGAGTCTCCCAAAATTGTAAAGGAGAAACGTAGGCAACCACTTGGTGCGGCCACTATCTGTTTTTCTTTTAGTTTTCAAAAAAAAAAATTCTATTTTACTCTATCACCTAGAGTTGACTCTCACACACGCGCACTCATATTATAACTGTCATTGCACTACATAACCCTTGATAAACCCGGGACCCACACTAAGGACGGATGACGGTAACCACCTAGTCGCCGGTCTCTCCGAAGTTGGATCATCTCACTCCGCGTATTCAATCCACCTAGATTGTCATATCGCGGGGAGCCTAGCCTTCCAGCCCTGCATCGCCACATTTCATGTAGATTGTCTTTTTAGGATCACTCCGTGACCGGTCGCTTTGACTCGGTAATCTTTTCTTGTTTCTGACCAAAATAAAGCCATGTAAAATTGACAATAAAGAAGGACTCGGAAAAGTCCCTCGGAAAAGTCCCTTCGTTAAAGTCCCTTCGGAATGACCCTTTCGGAAGTCCCTTTAAAAAGAAAAGAATATATCCTTCAAAAACAATCTTACATGGCTTTATTTTACAAAAATCGAATTGATTGCTTAGTCATTAGGTTCTGATAAAGGCCTTAGAAACCCCTCAAAATGGATTCTCCGTTCCGACCAAGAATTAGGTCTAATAAAAATCGACTTTTCGTGTGATTGTCTCGTGCGCGACTACATGTCTCGCGCGAGATAATGCCCCTGTTTGCTGTGTTTGAGCCTAAACCATTTAAGCCCACTTCCGACTCGTTGGAGCTAGATATGATCCTGACGTCATCTCTGCATCTCTTCTGTCAGTTTTCCGAAGCTACTCAACTTCAAGACTCCCAACACAATGTTCGGCATCGACGAAATTCTGGGTGATGAAACTTTGCCCGAAAACAACCACAAACTTCTGGAAGAAGCCAATGACTGCCTAGAAGTGCAAGCTACCCAAATCCACACTCTCGTGGAAGAAATCCAAGATCTTAGGGCAGCACTAGCCAACAAAGAAAAGAAAAATAAAAATGATTCTTCCTCCGAAGAAGAGGAATCATACACCACAAAGGCTTAGGGTCGTCGCCAAAGCAAAAGCAAGAAAAAGAAGTACGAGTCTAGCTCGTCATCTTCCTCCTCTGACAACGAGAGCTACACATCCAAGAAAGAAAGCAAAGGGGAAAGCAAGAACGAACCCCTCACCATGGCCATGTTAGAAAAGAAGCTTGCATCCCTCGATGTGAGTAAGGGAGCCTCGCTCTCTATTGATTATGACACCCTTCGTTAGTCCATGTCCAAGCTTCATAGAAAGTACAAAACATCTGACATTGCAAAATTCAATGGCACCACCTGTCCCAAATCACATTTGGAGACCTACTCTTGGGCCATGCTACCTATGGGTGTTGATGACAACCTGTTAGCTCAATGCTTTCCACAAACTCTCGATGGTGTCGCTAGGGATTGGTACATGACTCTTCCACTCTCTACAAGACTCGATTGGCCACTCACTAGTCATACTTTCCAAAAGCAACATGAGGACAACTCCACTTAACGCACCACTATAAGGGATCTCGAACAAACCAAGCAGCTTCCGAACGAATCCTTCACATATTTTGTCAAAAGGTGGAGGGCCAAACTGACTGAAATCATTGATAGGCCAAGCCTAGACGAACAAATCCACATCCTCATACAATGTCTTAGGGAAGAATATCAAGACAAACTTGCCGGCAACTACTTTCCTAGCTTCGCCGAACTCCACAAGTCGGGCATACGGTTAGATGACCTCATCAAACAGAAAAGGGAAGACAAGAAAGAAAGTGGGTTCCGTTACAACAAAAGTTCCTCTTCCTCTTCCAACCCCAAGGACACTTCTATCAATGCTATTATCTTCAGTCATCACGAAAATGGCAAGTACTCTGTGGTACCTCCACCACAAAAGAAGAAAAGGGATAGACATTATGTTAAGCTTGAAGGGATCACTCAAGAAGAACTCCTCGAGGTACTCGTCAAGAATGGAAAAATAAAACCAAGAGAAGGTGGACCTCCAAAGAAAGATCTTCCTGCCAATCATGCTCATCATCTCTTCTGCAAGTACCACAACTTCATCGGCCACGACACCAACTCATGTTTCCACTTGAAAGACGTCATCCAAGATTTGTTTGACGATAAAGAGATAGGGCTACCTAATGTTGTTACTAATCCTTTACCAAACAATGAGGTCAATTTGATAGAAGTAGAAAGTAGCTTCAAGGACCCTACTCGTCTAGCCACAACTGTGGACGAGAGCCCTTTTGAATTTAATAAATCTTATTTCTGTTATATGATGTCTTGGGATGAAATCTTAGAACAAAAGGAAAAAGGGTCTAAAACATTCAATCTCCTCACACGATCCGGTCGTGTGATCATCAACAAAGATTCAAGGGACGAAAATCCTCCTAAACAAGCAAAAGCTTCATCATCAAGCGAACCAGACGACCCTCTCTTAACTCAGCTAAAGAAGACACAAGCAAACATCTCAGTTAGGGATCTCATAGGAGCATCTCACAAGCACCGTGAAATGTTGAAAAAGGCCTTGGCTCAAATGACTATTTCCTCAGAAGCAACACCTGAAGAGCTTACTCAAATGATCCGTCAAGTACAATTTGGCAACGTCATCACTTTCACTGACTTGGACCTCCCATCCTATGGGAACAATCATCATGAGGCCCTCTACATAACTGCTAAGGTGAATGGATACCGAATGCCACGCATTTTGGTCGACAATGGTTCCGCAATCAATGTCCTTCCAAAAAAAAGCCTTATCGTCACTAGGCCTCACCCACAAAGACCTTAAGCCATCAAGGCATACTGTAAGAGGGTATTGTACTACTGGAACCGCTTTGGGGTCAGTTGTGATACCTATAGAAATGGGGCAAGTCACCATGAGCATCGAATTTCAAGTCATAGACATCCCGGCATCCTTCAACTTTCTGCTTGGCCGCTCTTGGCTACACGACATAGGGGGTATACCTTCCTCCCTACACCAGTGTATCAAGTTCAGACACAACGATACAATAGTCACCGTACACGGAGAAATGGTTACTGCTAGCCCTATCCTCGAGGTACAACATAGCACTTCTGATTTCCTGTTCAGTGGCTTTGAGATCGAGAAAGAAAGCGCTGTGAATGTCATAGAAACTTGCAACGAAAACGATTACTCCAAAGCACTTCGGTTTTCTGGAAACCTTCCTGTTTGGAGAATGATGCAAGCAAAAGGATACTTTCCCGGCTTAGGACTTGGAAAACATTTGCAAGGGATGACGGAACCACCACCAGTTCCCTCACCACACACAAAGCATGGCCTAGGCTACATCATTTCCATCCATAATGGAGATGACGAAGAAGAGTGGGACTTCACTCAAGTCAAGTGGGAAGGAACCACATACAAAGGCCACAATGACCCAAAGGTCAAAGATGGTAACCTCGAGCCATATCGAAAGACACTCAATGGCTACTTCGTCCGGGAAGGGGAAAGCATCCCCTACTTTATCTTTTCAGAACCATGGACTGATGATAAAGGGAAATGCCAACCGGGCTTCGAAATCTTCAGCGACTGCGATGCTTCACCAGATGAAACAGAACCCGTCCCGCTAATCCCTAAAGATTTATGGGGCACGAAGGCAGAAATGACAAGCAAATGGGACTTTGTGTTGGGAGAAGACATGCTGCGACAGTTTGAAGACCTGTGCCGGTTAGAAGACGACGGCATCCATGCAATCTCCAAGGGGAACGCTCCAACTATTGATTACACAAGGCTAATACAGAAATGTGATGATCCAATTCTAAACTGGCACATCACCGGAGGACCAGTCATTGATGAAGACTTCATGATCAAAGAGCTTGGTTGTACTCCCCATCCCCGCAGGAAGATAGGCCCTGTAACTTTCACATTAGAAGCAAGCTCCCCCTCTGATGAACTCACTCAAGAGGAAATTGAGGCGATGGCCGAACATGTATTCCCTTACTTCCTTAATGAAAACTTTGTTCTTTTCGAGTACCCTGAGAATGCTAACATCGTGAATGATGAATTAACTAATAATAATCAATATAACGAACACGTTAATAATGAATCATACAATGAGATAGATCAAGAAAACGAACAAATTTTAAAAGAATTAGAAAAGCAAGTAGGTCGTTGTGGAAAGAATGGCCCCGTTGACAATGAGGAAATGCAAACGGTTAATCTCGGGACAACAGAAGACCCAAAAGAAACAAAGATCGGCAGCTTCTGCAAGGAGGAAGACAGAGAAACCTTGGCGCAGCTCCTCAGAGAATATGTCGATGTCTTCGCTTGGTCCTACAAAGATATGCCTGGGTTGAATCAGTCAATTGTGGAACACAAGATACCGCTGCTACCCAACGCCAAGCCAGTCAAACAGAAACTGCGCAGAATCAAGCCGGAATGGTCAATGCAAGTGAAAGAAGAGATCATGAAACTCTTAAACGTGGGGTTTATCAAAGTGATTGAGTATCCGTAATGGCTAGCAAACACGGTACAAGTAGCCAAGTAGAATGGGAAAATATGAGTCTGTGTCGACTTCAGAGACTTGAACAAAGCATCCCCTAAAGATGACTTTCCACTACCAAACATAGACATGCTGGTCGACGCCACAGCAGCATACGAAGTCCGCTCATTCATCGATGGCTTCGCAAGGTACAACCAAATCCTCATGGCCGAGGAAGATCAACACAAGACAGCATTTACCACACCGTGGGGGACGTTCTGTTACACGGTCATGCCGTTTGGTCTCAAGAACGTTTGGGGCTACTTTACTAAAAGACAGCCACGACACTATTCCATGTCATGATCCATAAAGAAATAGAGGTATACGTGGATGACATGATTATCCACTCAAAAGGGACAGATGGTCAGCACTTTAGAGATCTCAGAAAATTCTTCAATCGACTGAGACAACACAAGATGAGGCTCAACCCCGCAAAATGCTCATTTGAAGTGGTCAAAGGGAAATTCTTAGGTTACATGGTCACCGAGCGTGGCATAGAAGCAGACCCTGCCAAGGTAAAGGCCATCATAGACATTCCTCCACCCAGAACGCAGAAAGAAGTAAAGGGTTCTTGGGCAGACTCCAATACATCAGTCGATTCATCAATCAACTGAGTACAGTGTGCGATCCCATCTTCAAGCTACTTAAGAAAAATGCACCTCAAGAGTGGACCGAGGAATGTCAAGAAGCATTCGAGGAAGTTAAGCATTACTTAACTTCCCCACCCATTCTGGTTCCACCGCACAAGGAAAAGCCCTTAAAGCTATACCTCACGGTTACTGACAATGCGCTAGGGGCTATGCTCGCTCAAGAACAGCCTGCTTCACACACAAAGAATGCCATCTACTTTGTCAGCCGCAGATTCCATGGCAGCGAAATCAACTACTCTCCACTTGACAAATCTTGCGCTCCTCTTGTTTGGGTATCACAAGGGCTAAAGCACTATATGGAAGCCTTCCCTGTTCATCTCATTGCAAGAATGGATCCTTTGAAGTATATCCTAGACAAATCAAATTTGTCTTCGAGACTGGCTAAATGGTACTTCATGCTCGCGGGATATGATATCACTTATGTCACTCAGAAATCCGTCAGGGGGAGTGTATTCGCAGATCAGTTGGTCGAATTTCCTTGTGATGAAGCGAAGGGGGAAGACCCGCGATTCCCTGATGAAGACATCATGAGTATAGAAGACGAAAATAAGTGGCAATTATTTTTCGATGGCGCAGCCAACAAGAGAGGGTTCGGCATTGGAATGTTGTTAGTAGACCCTGACGACATCTATACTCCACTAGCAATACGTCTTGAATTTGATGCCACCAACAACACCGCAGAATATGAGGCTTGTATAGCAGGGCTTGAAGCAGCCCTAGAGCGCAACGTGACCAAACTTGAGGTATTCGGGGACTCCCAGTTAATCATCAATCAGACACTGAAGAAGTGGAGGATCCAAGATCCAACCCTTCAAAGATACAATACCCACCTCCAAGAGTTGGTGCAACAATTTCAGGATAACTAATTCCACTATCTTCTTAGAGACAAAAACCGGTTTGCTGACGCATTGGCTACACTCGCTTCCTTGGTCGAAATCCCTAAAGGAAAGGCAGTTAAACCCTTCAAAATAACACGGCGCTCAACTCCTGCCTACTGTGCCGTTATAGATCTCCATGACTGCAAAGACAAATGGTTATCCGAGTGTGCCATCGTTGAGGACTCCGAAGAGAAACCATGGTACCATGATATTTGGCATTTCATCCTAGATGGAACCATCCCACCTGAGATAGACCAGAAGACTCAGATCGCCCTTAAGAGTTTGGCCGCTAATTACTCCATCATTGCTGGCCGTCTATTCAAGAAACATTCCCAAGGAAACCTCCGGTGCACCACCGAAGAAGAGGCCCGAGAAATAATGGACCATGTTCATCAAGGCATATGTGGAACCCACATGAGCGGAAATATGCTCGCCAAAAAGATCATCAAACAAGGGTACTTTTGGCTAACCATGGAAGCTGACTGTACCAAAATGGTCAAGAAATGCCATAAGTGCCAGATACACACCAACCTTCAAAGATGCGTCAGCTTCTTCCTTACTATACCCCGTGACTTCTCCTTGGCCGTTCTTGACATGGGGAATAGATGTGATTGGAAAGGTCACACCCACAGGAGCCAATGGACACTGTTTCATCCTAGTAGCCATCGACTATTTCACTAAATGGGTCGAGGCCGCCTCCTAAAAAGTTGTGAATGCCAGAAGAGTTGCAGAATTCATCAAACACAACATCATCTGCCGATACGGGGTCCCGCAAGAGATGATATCCGATAATGGCTCGCACTTTGAGAAGGAAACCGATCACCTCCTAACCGAGTACAAAATCATAAGGCACAAGTCATCTCCTTACAGGCCTCAGACGAATGGAGTAGTCGAAGCCGCAAACAAGACAATCGAAACCATTATCAGAAAAATGGCAATCACCGGGAAAGACTGGCCTGACAAGTTACCCTTCGCGCTGTGGGGATACCGCACATCAGTCTGAACAGCTACAGGAGAGACTCCCTATGCCCTCACATTCGGAATGGAGGCTGTCTTGCCAATAGAATTGGAAATACCATCACTAAGGGTTCTCCTAGAGAACCAAGTGAACGAAGTCGACTGGCTAGAAAGCAAATACGAAGAGTTAGCCTTACTAGACGAAAGGAGGCTGAAAGCAGCCGAGCACACTCAAGCTTACCAAAGAAGAATGGCAAGAGCTTTCAACAAAAAGGTCAAGACAAGGAATATTAGAGTGGGCGACCTGGTTCTCCGCGAGCATCGTCCTGGACCTTTCAACCCGCTAGGCAAGTGGGGACCAAGATGGATAGGACCCTACATCATAAATAAGATATTCTCTGGGGGAGCCCTTCAGCTGGTAGACTTAGACAGAGATCAGCTACCGAAGCCAGTCAACATGGACAAGCTCAAGAATACTTCCCGTGACTTGGCCTCTTAAAAGAAAAATGCTCGTTAGGTTGAAAATCCCGAAGGGGACGGTCTAGGAAAAAATTAGAGCTTGCACAAGAAAAGAAGCCCGCTAGATTGAAAACCCGAAAGGGTAGTCTAGGCAAAAGAAAGGGTGTGCATTAAAAAAAAAAAAGAGGCCTTGTCTCGCGTGAGATTACCCCTCGGCCTGAAACCATATTTTGTCCTTTTTCTCTCAAAATGAACTACGTTAGACCTGAGCCTCTTATTTAATTGCTGTAAAAGAGGAACGTAGGCAGCCTTCGGGTTCGGTTTAATCAAATAAATAAATCTAATCTTGTCCTTTTATTAATCAAATGCATTTTATTAATGGCAAAAGGAAAATTCTAACCACAATAACTAATATGCTAAGCTAACAATCTTGAAAAAATACTAATAAAATAAAGCTATCTAAAGCTTGCACCTTTCCGGGCATACCCTTGCCTCGCCTCTCATACCAATCCCCATCAAGAAAATCCTGGGTTGGATCGGTCCGTACATTAGCAGGATCAGACTGAGCCTCGCTCCTTCGCAAAATACTACTAGCTACAAAGGAATCCCCTAACAGCCGACAAATGGCCGCATCATCAATCTTCTCCGCATTAGGGTGATCGGTATGAAGGAACCAATCCAAATACTTGTCAGATAAGAAAATGCTTGCATCAAAAGTCCGAAGGTTCGACCAGCGGTCCCGACTAGTTCCTTCACCCCATGCTTGAGCTAGCACCTGCGCAAACTCTACACCAATATAAGACACATCACTTCGAAAAGATAAGTGTCCTTCTGGCACCAACCGACGGAGCACCCGCTTGGGAAAATAAAAGGAGGAATCTCACAAACCCGAAAGAACAACCCCTGTCAAAACCCCTTGTCTTGGCAACATACTTGTTCAATCTCCAATAAAGTGGACACCAATTGATATCTGCGGTGACAGCCTTCGCAATCAACTTGGCCCACTCCTCCACCAAGAGATCCTTTATCAGCAACTTCCTCGTATGATGTGTGAATGGAGAATATTCCAACGAGGGACCTACCAACTTGAGATGCTCCCTAAGCCAAATAGTCAACAAAAGAGGACTCCCTTGAGTCATGGCACCGGTCTTATGCAACTCATCAAGACCATGCAGGGTTTCACCCAAGATTAACTGAATAATGTTCCTAGAATGTTTCCTAGCTTGCAGAACAATTTTCACCAATTGGGAGTCAACCAAGCCATCCTTGCATGTGAACAAAACATCTCTGAAAAGAGAAAGAGCCAGAAAGTTCCGTTTGTAAACATGAAAGGCGTCATCATCTGAATCTATGCTGAATCGCTCAGGAAAAAAAGAACAATCTACCCACCTGCGGTGAACCAAGTCATAGAAAGTATCAAGGGGGATCCCTAGCAATTCATTCAAAGCCTCTGAATGATTCCTATTGTATTTAGGGACAGCAATCCCACCAGTCAAAGGCATAACCAAGATAATGGCAAATTCCTCAACAGTAGGCACCATCTCATTAAGAGAAAAATTAAAGAGATGAATGGAAGGATCCCAAAATCGAGCAGCACCCTGCAAAAGATTCCAATCCGGTTGGAGGTTCTTCAAGGTGAAAAGGATTCTAAATCCGAATTCTGCTATAAACTTATTGCGAGATCGATAGTGAAACGACCTCACGAAATCTCATGATGCTTGCTTGAATACTTCAACTACTTCAGACGGCAAAGAAAAATCATCAACAATCATGGACGTTGGGGCGATCTCCTTGGAAGCCATGGATCACAGGGTTGGAGAAGAAGACAAGAATTCCACCCTAACAGAATATCTCTAGAGTTTAAAAGGCTGGGATGAGTTATCTGGCCGGACTACAGGGTGTTTTTATAGGGGAAACTGACAAAATCCCGTTCGAAGAAGGAAAAGGATTCTGCCTGGGTAGCGCGTCTCGCGTGAGATGCCTTGTCCCGCGCGACACATCGCTTCGGAAAATTCAGCAGCAGTCCTGCTGTAAGTACCCAAATCCGGATCGTCCAAATCCGTCAGAAAATTAACCGAAATCCGTTAACTGGCCCGCTCCAGGTTAACCAGAACTCGTTAAACTCCCCGTTGCCGTGCCAATGAGACGTCCCGGGACTGGCCCGTGCATCCCGACGTCGAACCGTACTTAACACGTGTCATCACACATAAAAGTACGTCTTTCCCGAAAAAACGCACTTTTCGGCACTTTTCGGGGGCATTTCGGACATTTTCCAGACTGTTATTTTAAAAAACGGACAAAACTGGGATCGGGGAACGAACTCCCACATGGCTGGTGACTCATAGGGCACGTGGCAGCCATGCCACCTCCCTCTAGTCACTCTTCAATCACAAATCAAGGCCAAAAGACCAAAATACCCCTGATTTGCAAGCCAAGTCCGGCCGAACTCCCTGTGCACATTTTCTGAAACTGCCAGCAAGTCCTTCAAATTCTCAAAATACCACAAAACCCCCTGGATTCAGGCCAAGTCCGTCCGGACTCCTACTGCATTTTTCACCAATAAATAGAAATGGCTGTCAAAGCCAAAAGGAGGAACTTTTTACCCTAAAATTCACCACACCTCACGGCCCAACTGATTTTCACCCCTTCCGAGCTCCCATTTTGTCTCGATTTGCGTGAAACCTTCGTATTTCGATCAAATTCGCCCCTTACCACTTCGAAACAACCTTTCGAACTACTTTCTGTATCCCGTACACATCTTCCGAGCCAAAGGAGTCGACCCTAGCCATAGATATAACTCCCTCTCTCTAAATCTCTCGTTTCGTCTCGGTTTACGTGCCAGTCGCTACAACCGTTTCGAACAACGTTATCAAAATGTAGACGCCTTCGTCTAACGGGGTCCGATACGTTTTAGCCCCTCTATCCTCTTCTCTTTCCGTAAGAGAAGTAATCACGGGTTAAAACGGCGTTCCGACCCCGTTCCCTTTACTTTCTGTCATTTACCAATTTCGGATCGATCGATCCGTTGATCGTCATTTAACTTCTGTCATTTACAATTCCGAGTCGTTTGACTCGTCGATCGTCATTTACAATTCCGAGCCGATTGGCCTCGTTGATCGTCATTTATGATTCCGGATCGTTTGATTCCGTTGACACTGCTTTAAATACTGTCATTTACAAGTCCGACCCGTTTGGATCGTGATAGTATTTACTTTTCAAAGTCCGAGTCGCAACCCGATTCGTTGATCGCATATCATTTAATACGCATTTTTCCCGTAAAAATCGTTAACAATGTAATGCCCGGTTCAAAACCGGAGTTCGTCCTTCGAACTCTCTTTCAAAACGCGCGAAATGACGTTTGGCCTCCAAACGCTCATCTTCAAACTAAAAGCCGCCATTTGACATTTCGAATCATTTAATACGCATTTTTCCCGAAAAAATCGTTAACAATGACATTCCCGGTTCAAAAAACCGGAGTTCGACCTTCGAACTCCTTTTCAAAATCAAAATCGACGTTTGCCACGCAAACGCTCTTTTCCGTCTCAAAATCGACGTTTGCCACGCAAACGCTCTTTTCAAACTCAAAACCGACGTTTGTCATTCAAACGCTCGTCTTTTCAAACAAAGTCACCTAATCAACGTTTGACATTCAAACCAAGATTAAGCTTGTCATTCAACCCCCCATTTCAAAAGACACACACACACACACACGTTTTCAAGAAAGGTAGAAAGACTCGTCATGCGAGGCGTTTCGGGCGATCTCGTAATACTCTACCCGAAATGTAACGTGACCTCCGAACCTAACAATCTCTGGTACTAAAAAAGCTTTTTACTCGTTTTTGCTGCCAATAAAAATGATCCCCGTTTTCAAAGCCTTTTCCTAAGTTTTTGCTACCAATAAAAATGTCACCATTTTCTAAAAGCCGTTTCTCAACGTTTGGGCTCAAAATACAAAAACCACGTGGCGACTCCTCATTTTTTCCTTCCCATGAAGCGAGGTCTCAGACACCAACCCCTCCGCGAAATACAACCGCGTTTCGCGCCGCCCCCGTCGCGCGAAACACCGGGTAATTTCAGTTGGCGACTCCGCTGGGGAAAAGATAGTTTTTTTTAAAACTACCGTAGTTTTCTAAAAAGCCTTTCGTGGGTCAAACTTTCGTTTACCCTTCCTCGTTTTCGTGTGTGTGTTCCTTTAAACCTCGAACGGTTTTTGTTTCGAAAGACATTACATTGTCAACTTTTCAAAATTTTACCATGTTTGTGCATCCCCATTCATGTTTGATTTTCATGCTGTCTTTTGAACTGTGCATCATAAATTCTTTAAGACACATTTTGAAAAAAAAAATCTCTGTTTTACTCAGAAAAAGAATTTTAGCGACCCCACACTACGCGCACTTCCTGCCTCGGAACACCGCACTTCACGTGCACTTGCTGCCTCGGTACACTGCACACTACAACCCCTAACCCGGGATGGCCTTATCAGTTGCACCCCGATTGGTCTGCCAGACACCTTTCGGGGGCGCACGGGGTCATCCCAAACATCCCATCCTAGCCCGTGTAAGCCATGCACTCTTTGTGTCACACTTTGTCCAAGACCCCGGTTGGTTTTTGGCTTAGCTCGTGTCATAAAGCCTAAGTGTTTGTTTTTTACGCCGGGCCCCGCCCCGAGTCAAGCTCGAGAGTTTGAGACCGAAGGTCGTTCCCGACCCGAAGTCTTGAGCTTTTCAGCCTTGACTTTGACGCGGAGCTCTGCCGAAAAATATACCCGAAGGTTCAATGTGACGCCGTGTCACCAAACCTCGCCGTATGTATCGTGCCGGCCACAACTTGGCCAACGCTAAAAAGCTAAGGTCTCTCGCACAAGCGAGTCAGGAGAGGTCATGCCCAAATTTTGGCACGATCCCCGCCTTAACTTAAGGGCGTTGACTTCGATTGTGGCCCGTACGTCACACACGTTGAAAGTTTGCGTGATCTGCTAGCCTTAAGTTCACTTTTTCCTTTGTCGGTGGAACTCTCTTGCCTTATCAGACCTCGCTCGGGATAGTCCGTCCTGAGAAAGATGATCTACAATGGAAACGAGGGGCTTATAAGCGTAGTGACGAGATCCACTGATTAGAGCTCTAGGATTAGTTGCGAAAAAGAAGATCCGCTCTTTTCCAACCGATTAGGACTCTGAGAAAACGCGCTTTAAGTAAACATTAATCGAGTAGCGCACATTGCACAAGCCCGAAACCTTGAGCCAAATACCCTTTTCCGGCCTAAACCCTTCCTTTCATTCCCCGCGGCGAGCGTAAAGTGGTTCAGATTTCCGGGTCGGCGCCTTGCGTAAATCACGGTAACGGCGGCGTCGAGACAGTTCTTCGGTTCCCTCGGTTCCCTCGGCAGAATTTCCGACATGTCTAGTTCACCGAGAAATCGTGACGGGGACGGACCCCGCCACCGGTAACAGATATGACTTTGGAAGAAGCCATCAGGGCTTGTGAGGTTCACAAGAGTGCGTAAAGAAGATCGGCGGAATTTCGTGGTACAGCTTCCGAATGAGCGTGGTATAGCGCCTATCCCCGGTCAGACGGTACTTTTGTCCTGGTCGAGGATGACGATTCCCCGAAATCAGTTCACCAAACCTTCAACCAGGTTCCTCACCCGCCAACATACGGGATGCCTTCGAATCAAGGAAACAACCGACCTAGGCTCCATGTTGCCACCTCTCAGGGCAACCCTGTCATTTTTGGCCAACCCAGTGCTACTCCTATCACTCCAATCACCGGCGCACCTTGGACCATCTCAGATGCCAATATTCCTCAATACCCATCTCGGGTTCGTCCCATTGCCTATACACGAATCCCTAAACACCGGGATAAACCCCGATACGAGTTCGGCAAAAGGCTCCCGTATATTCTCATATATCAAGCCTTCCACCTCCAATCACTACCGCTCACGTGGTAGCACCCGCGCCGAGCCTCAAAGTCCACCACTGGAGACCCAACCTTAGCTTGGATGGTCGAGCGGATGAAAGACCCGAAAGCCACCATGAGCGGCTCAAAGCAGAAATGCTCAAATCCACGAGATCCGGGAATGGTCACGCCTCTCCGCCAAGTTCGTAATGCCTGAGATGGACCGATTCAACGGAACCGAATGTCCTCAAACGCATGTCGATACCTACGTTCTCGGCATGAGAGCAAAAGGAGCAACCCTCCAGAAATGGCCGACCACTTCCAAGATACGCTCAAAAGTTCGGCGTTACGATGGTTTACGAGGGTCAAGCCTCGCGGATCGCTACACACAGGATCGATTAGTAACATCTTCCCCGGAATGGTACAGATCCAACTTAGGAGTGGGAAACAAGTCGCGAGGACTTAATCACCACCGAGCGTAAAGCGGATGAAAGTGTTGGGGAATTCTACAAGAGGTGGAGGTGAAACTCTCCGAGATCATGGAGCCACTCTCCAAAGATGAACAGATGCGGATCTTCAAGTCCTGCTTAAGACCGTCCATCGAACTCTCATCGATCATCATTTCTTCCTGCATCTCCGGGCCATGGTCAACGCCGGCTCACAGCTGAGAAGGATCTCAAAGAGAAGTTGGCTATTTGCACGCCCATGTCGTATACCGGGCCGCCAGCTTGCATTCAATCCCGCACCGGCCCCAAAGAAAGGGAAAGATACGTCTGTCAACTACATCCATCGGGGACAACAGTCGGGTAAATGTAAACTCGCCCCCACAAAGCAACAATTCTACTCGAAGCGGCTGCCGTACACTTCGACAAGTTGGACATGCCACCGAGCAAGATCTTTGGAAGGGTTAATCAAGGAAGGTCTCCTTAAACCCGTTGCCAATTACAAACCCAAGAATCCCTAGCCAATGCGGACAAGAACAAATCTTGCGCCTTCCATCGCATCACGGCCATACCACCGACAAGCTGTTTGGGGTTACGATATGAAATCCGTAACTTGATAGAAGAAGGAAAGTTGGAGGAGGCCCCGTGGGCCCAATACGATCGGAAACCCTTTTTGAACAATAACAAGGTGTGAATTCCATTGAGTGGGTGCCCAAGAAGATTGCCACGGGAGACCCAGTTTCTCCACCTCTTTCACCAGTGGATCCTCCTCTAATGTCCACATCGGCTATGATGTTTGCGATCGCTCCACTCGCACGGAGTACGAGTCCCGAGAAACGGTCCGGAGCAATCCTCCGAGAAAACAAAAGAAGAAATCCTCTCAACAAAGAATCGAGAGAAAGATACGAAGGCTGGGGACACCGGTGTAGGTACACTCGGAGAACCTTCCGGGAGGTTCGACTACTACGCACCGTACTCCAGCCAGTCCTCCTTGCCTCCAGGGCCATGCGGCTTTAGAGCAAACGGGGGTGGGAAAGCCGAAAAGTCCCGCCGAAACCGTAATTCCGACCCTGTGACACCGGAATACCTCGGATCTTGGTAATCTTCTTGCCCGGCCGAAGCCTAACCCTCCGCGGGATCGCCCAAGATTCAATTTGTCCGGCTTCCAGAGCTCGGACCGGTAAAGGAAGATCAAAGTCAGCTTGGCACTCGCACTCGATCAACGTGCTAACCAAGGGCGGCAACCGCCACAAACACTCAACATAATCCCGAGGCTCCAAAGAAAGGCTTTACCTCGCAAGAGGAAGACAGAAACGGATGGCTTCGATGACTCTCCTTCTGGGATAGAGACCAGATCTACGATTCCCGACTATACGGCGGTATGATCACGTTTCGTGATGAAGACTTTCGAGAGACGCCTCGGGGCACAACGAAGCTCTGTACATCACTCTCAAGCTCAACACCATAACACTCCCTGAGTATTGGTAGACAACGGGTCAGCCGTGCTAATGTTCTCCCTCTCGCCGTGATGCGAGCCCTCCGCATCAACGAAAGCCATTTGAGTCGGCTCGGACTATCAAGGCCTACGACACCATCTCGTCCCTATCACGGGGACGGTAACTGGAACTCGGTTCGAAACCCAAATGGTGCCGGCAAAATTCCACGTAATGGACATTCCATCCGAGTTCACGCTCTGTTAGGATGCCCTTGCCGCATCACATGAAAGCCATAGCTTCCACTCTCCATCGAGTGTTAAGTTCATTAACCGGCGAGGAGATCTCGAAAGTCATCCAAGGGGATAGTTTCCTCATAGGAAACGAAGCCGAGTCAATAGCCAAGCGTGTACGTACTCAGGCACCGGGGGTACCTCCTTCAAATCAACCAAGGGACTATCGGGGCAAATCTCATCAGAATCCCTCAGAGTCCGGAGATGCTAACTATGTAAACGTACTTGAACAGGCAGACCCTGAAGCAGTCCGATACATCAAGTTCAACTGTCGTTTCCAACATTTGGCGGCAGATTGGAAGGAAACGTTGAATATCGCCATGATGCGGGCACATAAACCCCCAGTCTCCAATCGGAGATTCGTCAGCATTCTTCAAACCAACTCCCTGGCCCCGCCAGGCGAAGAGATCTTTGTGATAAAGGTCAAAAAGCACCGCCATTCTCGTTATGAATGCATGGAAGTCGTATAGGATGTCCTCCACGAGGAACTACCCGCTGCACCCCTCTTCTCCAACGAAGAGCATGATGTTTTCCTAGCTGCTCCAGCAACGCATCCGGACGCAATACGTCCCTACGTTTGGATTGAACCGTCAGATGACGATGAATCAGGACTCTCCGGAGTCGAGGACGCGGCACAGCGGCAGACCTCTGCATTCACATGCTCAGTTTTGAGGACGGAACTCCTTCCGATCAGGTCACCTACGACCAAGGCTCCAATACCATGGAGATTGTCAAGCTCAACGTCCAGTACAAACGGCTATCCGACAATTGGAAGCAACTGGTTCACACGACAAAGAATCCCTCTGACAGAGTGGCTGACGACGACTTCGTCAACATCATCTATTCCAGATATCCTGATGAAGCCAAGGATCCTGGGCCTTATCGTCGATTCTCGCAACGCCAAGGTCACCCTCGACGACCGCCCGTCATGGTAAACGAGGCCCCGCCAAGCGAGCTCGTAGCTCATCACTACTTCCGAGTACCAGCCCTAGTGGCAATCGGCCCGTGCCGTCGGTCAAGCTTATACCCTCAAGTGCCGCGTAAGGCGAGAGAGCAACGGCGAAGGAGACCAAGCTCCTCACCTGGCTACGAGTCGAGATCAATCTCGGGAGCGCTTCCGGCCTACCCTAAAACATCTCGTGAAAGTCTTCCCCGCAAGGCGAGTCGCCTTCAGGCATAGGAAATAACCACCTCAGCATCAACATGCTCCAGCCGATTCTGCTCCCCTGCACTCGTCACGGCCTGATTCGGACATCCCGCTGGGGCCGACCGCTAGCTACGATAGACTTGGCGATCGAGCGAGATCACGAGACTATCAACATTGCATTCAACACCCCGTGGGTCAATCAAGCGAGATATGGGCAAATTTCTTGGTAATCGAGATCAAGGAAGGCCGCATGGAATGTCCCAAACCCGACTTCCTTCGTCAACGTAATCAAGTGTTCCGCCATTCGGCGATTTGAATGTAATCACGGTTACGGAAACTAGTCAGATGATGCGCACCTACGGAGACTGCTTAGCTCTCGCAAGGAAAGCCCTCATGGAACTAGCCGCTCAAGAAAGTCGTCTTTGGGACGAAGACCAAGCTCGAAAGATCGACAGGGACCGAGCCCTTAAAGTGTCACAGGCAGCTTCAGACAGAAAGCTAGAGGCCACTCTAGACCAGTTCGACCTCAAGGGTTTTGCTCACGGCAACTTCACGGACTACCGTCTGTTCTCATCCAACCCCCTCTGCCAGGCAAAAGTGGTCAACGGTCCCGATGACCTAGGAGATGGAATGACACAGCAGAACGAATCCCAGCGCTTACCTTCCCGGGGAAAGCAAGTTCTCTGTGAAAGCGACGACGAAGATGATGAAACCATTCTCTTCCAAGCCGGGCATGAAGTCAACAAAAACGGACTCCCAAGGGTCCTAGGAGGATGGGAACGGATTATTTCCGTACTCAAATTGAAAGGCCAACTCAGGGAGGAAGGTCTATTTAAAAACAAGAGGAGGATGGAAATTCGTCTCGAGCAACTACTCAGGGAGATTCCACAGTCTACGGCATTCGTTTATAGAAACGATCAACTGGGACAGCAACCAGTTACATGGGCAAATGTTCGGGAAGCCGTGTACTCGCCTTCTGACATACCCGCCACTCAGATAAAGCAGAGGAGAAAACTCTCCCTGATGGAGGTTTACCTAGACTGCCGCACGCAGTTCAAAGAAGCACTGGCTATTCTCACATGGGAAGAAACGCAGGCACTAACTCTCGACGCAGGCTCCGCTGCAAGAAGGTTGATCTGGGCCCGTGAGCGGAGGAAAACTAGCAAACCACGAGTATCGCTGCACCCTAACTCCGGAATGCCCCGAGTATGCTCAAGAAGAAGGAAAGGAACGCGATATACCGTGAAGAGATCAAGGAAACCATTTTGCTTGAGCCGAGAACTCTCCAACCTCCCTCGGAGGGCCGTATACGCAGTTTAGTTCGAGGCAACCACTGTTTGTGCACCGACATTCGAACTGCGGCGATCCGTAAACTACCTCCCCGCAGAGGCACCTAAGCCGGTATCTGGGACGTAATCCGTCAAGCTGCCTTAGAAGCCTGTGGAATTCATCCACGGTCAATGAGTTGAGGGAAGACATATGGCCCTACGTTATGAGGAATCCTCCTCTAACCATGGCTCAACTCAGACGGCTGTTCGTGGAAGGGACTAAACACTCGATGTCGGCGTCCTAACCCGATCGGGTCAAATCCATGCATTACCATCTAAGGCCACCAAAAAGCCGACGGAGCCCGAGTGCAATCCGGCCGGCCCGAAGACGCAAATTCCTTGAAAGAGGACCCGATCCTCACTCGGCTCCAGCGAGCACTGTGCAAACATTTCCCTTTGGTCTCTCGCTCACCTCTTCATATCCTCACAAGCTCAAGCTAGAGGAAAGCTCGGCTCGTACCATGGTCCCCATGGACGTAACCCCAGCAGGAAGTCATTCGGATGATCGGCAACATCCACTATGGCAACATAATCACCTTCACAGATTTGGACCTTCCAAAATTTGGGGCTGATCACAATGAGCCGCTCTACTACATCACGGTCCAGTGGACGAGCGTCGCCTTCAGCGTGTTGGTAGACGGAGGTTCCGGAATGAATGTCTTGCCCGCCAAGATGATGGACTCGCTTGACATCAAGCCCGCGAGATCTAAAGCCTTCGATCCACACTGACTGCCAAGGCCTATGACTCTACTTCCCGTACAGCGGTTCTCGGGGTTTGCTACTCTTAATATGGTTCGGCAAGCGGATGATCCCCACCGAATTCCAAGTGTTGGACATTCCAATCACTTTCATAGCCATCTGGGGGCGTCCACAGGCTGCATCAAATCAATGGTGTGGCATCCACTGTAGAAGTACCCAAATCCGGATCGTCCAAATCCGTCGGAAAGTTAACGAAATCCGTTAAGCGGCCCGCTCCAGGTTAACAGGAACTCGTTAAACTCCCGTTCTTTGTGCCAACGAGACGTCCCGGACTGCCCGTGCATCCCGACATCGAACCGTACTTAGCACGTGACATCTCACGTAAAAGTATGGCTTTCCACGAAAACGCATTTTCCGGCACTTTCCGGGCGTTTGGACATTTCCTGAGTTGTTATTTTAAAAACGGACAAAACCGGACCGGGGACAAAATCCCACATGGTGGTGACTCGGAGGGCACGTGGCAGCCTATGCCACGCCCACACATCACCTCTTCAATCAATTTCGAAGAGAAAAGACCAAAATGCCCTGGTTTGCAAGCCAGTCCCGTGGACTCACCGTGCACTTTTCCCGAAATTGCCAAGAAGTCCCCTGTGATTTCCAAAATTCTAAAACCCTTGAAATTCGGTCCAAGTCCGGCGGGACTCCTACCGCAATTTTCACCCTATAAATAGAAGTTCTTTGTCGAAAGGCAAAAGGAGGATTGATTTCATACCAAAAAATCACCACCCCACGGTCCAAACTGGTTTTCACCCTTCCCGAGCTCCCGTTTTGTCTCGATTCGCGTGAAACCTTCGTATTTCGATCAAATATGCACCCTACAACTTCGAAACAACCTTTCGAATCACTTTTCGTGTCCCGTACACACCTTCCGAGCCAAAGGAGTCGACCCTAGCCATAGGCATAACTCCCTCTCTCTGAATCTTCCGTTCCGTCTCGGTTTACGCGCCAGTCGCTATAACCGTTTCGAACGTCGTTATCAAAATGTAGACGCCTCCGTCTAACGGTGTCCGATACGTTTTAGCCCCTCGATCCTCTTCTCTTTCCGTAAGAGAAGTAATCACGGGTTAAAACGGCGTTCCGACCCCGTTCCGTTTACTTTCATGTCCTTTACAATTCCGAGCCGTTTGGCCTCGTTGATCGTCATTTACAATTCCGAGCCGTTTGGCCTCGTTGATCGTCGTTTACAATTCTGAGCCGTTTGGCCTCGTTGATCGTCATTTACAATTCCGAGCCGTTTGGCCTCGTTGATCGTCATTTACGAATCTGGATCGTTTGATTCCGTTGACACCGCTTTAAATACTGTCATTTACAAGTCCGATCCGTTTGGATTGTGATAGTATTTACTTTTCAAAAGTCCGAGTCGCAACCTGATTCGTTGATCGCATATCATTTAATACGCATTTTTCCCGTAAAAATCGTTAACAATGTAATGCCTGGTTCAAAACCGGAGTTCGTCCGTCGAACTCTCTTTCAAAACGCGCGAAGTGACGTTCGGCCTCCGAATGTTCATCTTCAAACTCAAAGTCAAAGCCGCCATTTGACATTTCGAATCATTTAATACGCATTTTTCCCGTAAAAATCGTTAACAATGACTCGTATGGCTCAAAATCGACGTTTGCCACGCAAACGCTCATTTCAAACTCAAAGTCGACACTTGCCACGCAAACGCTCATTTCAAACTCAAAATCGACGTTTGCCACGCAAACGCTCATTTCAAACTCAAAGTCGACGTTTGCCACGCAAACGCTCATTTCAAACTCAAAACCGACGTTTGTCATTCAAACGCTCGTCTTTTCAAAAGTCACCTAATCAACGTTTGTCATTCAAACCAAGATTAAGCTTGTCATTCAAGCCCCCATTTCAAAACACATACACACACACACACACGATTTCGAAAGGTAGAAAGACTCGTCATGCGAGGCGTTTCGGCGATCTCGTAATACTCTACCCGAAACGTAACCCGACCTCCGAACCTAACAATCTACGGTACAAAAAGCTTTTTACTCGTTTTGCTACCAATAAAAATGATCCTCGTTTTCAAAGCCTTTTCCTAAGTTTTTGCTACCAATAAAAACGACACCATTTTCAAAAAGCCGTTTCTCAACGTTTGGGCTCAAAATACAAAACCGCGTGGCGACTCCTCATCTGCTCCTTCCCGTGAAGCGAGGTCTCGAACACCAACCCCGCGAAAGACAACCGCCTTTTCCGCCGCCGCGCGCGAAAAGATCGGGTAATTTCGGTTAGCGACTCCGGGGGAAAAGATACTTTTTCAAAACTACCGATGTTTTCTAAAAAGCCTTTCGTGGGTCAAACTTTCGTTTACCCTTCCTCGTTTTCGTGTGTGTGTTCCTTTAAACCTCGAACGGTTTTTTTTCAAAAGGCATTTCATGATCAACTTTTCAAAATCTTACCATGTTTGTGCATCCCCATTCATGTTTGATTTTCATCTTTGTCTTTTGAACTGTGCATCATAAATTCTTTAAGACACATTACGAAAAATCTCTGTTTTACTCGGAAAAGAATTTTAGTGACCGCACACTACGCGCACTTGCCTCGGAACACCGCACTTCACGTGCACTTGCCGCCTCGGTACACTTGCACACTACAACCCTAACCCGGGATGGCCTTATCGGTTGCACTCCGATTGGTGCGCGGACACCTTTCGGGCGCACGGGGTCGTCCCAAACATTCCATCCTAGCCCGTGTAAGCCATGCACTCCTTTGTGTCACACTTTGTCCAAGACCCGGTTGGTTTTTGGCTTAGCTCGTGTCATAAAGCCTAAGTGTATGTTTTTCACGCCGGGCCCCGCTCCGAGTCAAGCTCGAGTTTTAGACCGAAGGTCATTCCCGACCCGATGTCTTGAGCTTTTAAGCCTTGACTTTGACGCGGAGCTCTGCCGAAAAATATACCCGAAGGTTCAATGTGACGTCGTGTCACCAAACCTCACCGTATGAACCGTGCCAGCCACAACTTGGCCAACGCCAAAAGCTAAGGTCCCTCGCACAAGCGAGTCGGGAGAGGTCATGCCCAAATTTTGGCACGACTCGCGCCTTAACTTAAGGACGTTGACCTCGGCCGTGGCCCGTACGCCGCACACGTCGAAAGTTTGCGTGATCGGCTAGCCTTAAGTTCACTTTTTCCTTTGTCGGTGGAACTCGCTTGCCTTATCAGGACCTCGCTCGGGATAGTCCGTCCTAAGAAAGATGATCTACAATGGAAACTTGAGGGGCTTATAAGCGTGAGTGACGAGATCCAGCTGATTAGAGCTCTAGGATTAGTTGCGAAAAAAGAAGACACGCTCTTTTCCAACCAATTAGGACTACGATAAAACGCGCTTTAAGTAAACTTTAATCGAGTAGCTGCACATTGCACAAGCCCGAAAACCTTGAGCCAAATACCCTTTTCCGAAGCCTAAACCCTTCCTTTCGTTCCTGCGGCGAAGCGAGAAAGTAGTTCAGATTTCCGGGTCAGCGCCTTGCCGGGATCACGGTAACAGCGGCGTCGAGACGGTTCTTCGGTTCTGCCTCGGTTCCTCGAATTTCCGACATGTCTAGCTCACTGAGAAATCGTGACGGGGAAGGACCCCCGCCACCGGTAATGAGATATGACATTGGAAGAAGCCATCCGGGCTTGTGAGGTTCACAAGAGGCGAAGAAGATCGGCGGGAATTTCGTGGTACGGCTTCGAATGAGCGTGGTATAGCAGCTATCCCCGGTCGAGACGGTACTTTTGTCTGGTCGAGGATGACGATTCCCAAAACCAGTTCACCAAACCTTCAATCATGTTCCTCCCCGCCAACTTACGGGATGCCTTCCAACCAAGGAAAGCAGTGACCTAGGCTCCATGTTGCCACCTCTCGTGGCAACCTGTCAATTTTGGTCGGCCCGGTGCTACGCCCCGTCACTCAATATCACCCGGCGCACCATTGGACCATCTCGGGATGCCAATATCCCTCGGTACCCTCCCGGGTTCGTCCCGTTGCCTATACACGAATCCCTAAACACCGGGGACAAACCCCGATATAGTTCGTAAAAGGCCCCGTATATTCTCATATACCAAGCCTCCCACCTCCAATCACTACCGCTCACGTGGTAAAGCACCGGCGCCGAGCCTCATAGTCCTGCTTGGACCCAACCTTAGCACGGATGGTCGGCGGATGAAAGACACGAAAGCCACCATGAGCGGCTCAAAGCAGAAATGTTCAAATCCACCGATCCGGGAATGGTCACGCCTCTCCCGCCAAGTTCGAGAATGCGGAGATGGACCGATTCGATGGAACCGAATGTCCTCAAACGCACGTCGACACTTACGTTCTCGGCATGAGAGCAAAAGGAGCAACCCTCCAACAAATGGCCGACCACTTCCAAAGCATACGCTCAAAAGTTCGGCGTTACGATGGTTTCGAGGGTCAAGCTGCGGATCGCCACACACAGGAACGGATCGGTAACATCTTCACAGGCACGATACGAGATCCAACTTAGAGTGGGAAACAAGTCGCGAGGACTTAATCACCACCGAGCGTAAAGCGGATGAAAGTGTTGGGGAATTCTACAAGAGATGGAGCTGGAAACTCTCAGAAATCATGGAGCCACTCTCCAAAGACGAAACGGATGCGGATCTTCAAGTCTTGCTTGAGACCGTCCATCGGAGAACTCTCATCGATCACAATTTCTTCCCGGATCTCCGGGCCATGGTCAATGCCGGCTCACGGTTCGAGAAGGATCTCAAGGAAAAGTTGGCTCTTGCACGGCCATACGAGATACCGCTCAACAGTCGCATTCAATCCCGCACCGGCCCACAGCAAAGGGAAAGATACGTCTGTCAACTACGTCCATCGGGGACAACGGTCGGGTAACGAAACCCAGTCCCACAAAGCAACAATTCTACTCCCGAAGCGGCACTGTCGTACACTTCGACAAGTTGGACATGCCACTAAGCAAGATGCTTTGGAAGGGTTAATCAAGGAGGGTCTCCTTAAGCCCGTGGCCAATTACAAACCCAAAGTTCCCGTAGCCAATGCGGACAAGAGCAAATCTTGCGCCTTCCATCGGTATCACGGCCATACCACCGACAAGCTTGTTTGGGGTTGCGATACGAAATCCGAACTTGATAGAAGAAGGCAAGTTAGAGCGCCCCGTGGGCCAATACGATCGGGAATCCCTTTCCGAATAATAACGGCGTGAATTCCATTGAGTGGGTGCCCAAGAAGAGTGCCACGAGAACCGGTTTCTCCGCCTCTTCTGGCCGGATCCTCCTCTAATGTCCACATCGCCTACGATGTTTGTGATCGATCCGCCGCTCGCTGAGTACGAGTCTCGAAGCGTCGGAGCAATCCTTCGAGAAAACAAGAAGAAATCCTCTCAACAAAGAATCGAGAGAAAGATCGAAGCCAGGAGATACCGGGCGTAGGTACACTTGGAGAACCCTCCGGGAGGTTCGACTACTACGTCTTGTACTCCAAACTCAGCCAGTCCTCTTTGCCTCCAGGGCCATGCGGCTCTAAGAGCAGACGGGGGTGGGAAAGCCGAAAAGCCAGTGAAACCCGAGTCGAGACCACGGAACTCCGGAATACCTCGAGATCTTGATAGTCTTGCGCCGGTCGAAGCCTAACCCTCCGCGGGATCGGCCAAGATTCAACTTGTCCGGCTTCCGAGCCCGGACCGGTAAAGGGAAGACCAAGGTCGGCTTGGCAATCGCACTCGATCAATGTGCTAACCAAGGGCGGCAACCGCCACGGGCGGCCTCAACATACTCTGAGGTTCCGGCCAAAGGCTTTACCTCGCAAAGAGGAAGACAGGAAACGGATGGCTGGATGACTCTCCTTCTACGGATAGAGACGAGATCTACGACTCCCGCTTTGTATGGCGGCATGATCACGTTACGTGATGAAGACTTACCGAGAGACGCCTCGGGGCACAACGAAGCTCCGTACATCACTCTCAAACTCAACACCATATCACTCCCCGGAGTATTGGTAGATAACGGGTCAGCCGTTAATGTCCTCCCTCTCGGCATGATGCGAGCTCTCCGCATCCATGAAAGCAATTTGATACCGTATACTCGAACTATCAAGGCCTACGACAACTCGTCTCGTCCCATCACAGGGACGGTGACTCCGGAACTTTGGTTCGAATCCCAAATGGTGCCGGCCAAAATTCCACGTGATGGACATTCCATCCCGAGTTCACGGCTCTTTTGGGACGCCCTTGGCTACACCACATGAAGGCCATAGCTTCCACTCTCCATCGGTGCGTCAAGTTCATTAACCGACGGGGAGATCTCGAAGTCATCCGAGGGACGGTTTCCTCATAGGAAACGAAGCCGAGACGGTAGCCCAAGCGTGTCCGCACTCGTGCCACGGGGTTACTCTCCTTCGAATCAACCAAGGGACTATCGGGGCAAATCTCATCGAATCCCTCGTAGTCCGGAGATGCTAACTATGTAAACGTACTCGAGCGGGCGGACCACTGAGCGAGTCCGATACATCAAGTTCAACTGTCGTTTCCAACACTTGGAGCGGGTGGAAGGAAACGGCGAATATCGCCATGATACGGGCACATAAACCCCCCGAGTCTCCAATCGGAGATTCGTCGGCATTCTCCAAACAAACTCTCTGGCCCCGCCCAGTGAAGAGGTTTTTGTGATAAAGGTCAACAAACACCGTCATTCTCGTGATGAATGCATGGAAGTTGTATGGGACGTCCTCCACGAGGAACTACCCACGCACCCCTCTTCTCCAACGAAGAGCATGATGTTTTCCTAGGCCGCTCCGGCAACGCAACCCGACGCAATACGTCCCTACACCCTGGATTGAGCGATCGGATGACGATGAATCCGGACTCTCCGGAGTCGAGGACGCGTGCACCCGCAAGCGTACCTCCGCATTCACATGCTCGGTTTGAGGACGGAACTCCTTCCGATCGTGTCACTTACGACCAAGGTTCCAATACCATGGAAATTGTCAAGCTCAACGTCCAGCATGCATGCGCCTATCCGACAATTGGAAGCACGTGATTCACGCAACGAGGAATCCCTCTCGATCAAGTGAAGGATGACTGACTTCGTCAATATCATCTATTCAGGTATCCCGATGAAGCCAAGGATCCCGTCCTTGTTATCGATTCTCGCAACACCAAGGTCACCCTCGATGATCGCTCGCTCACGGTAAACGAGGCACCGGCCAAGCGAGCTCGTAGCTCATCCCTACTTCCGAGTACCGGCCTGGCTGCAACCGGCCCGTGCCGTCGCCAAGCTTATACCCTCAAGCGCCGCCAAGGCCAAGGGCAACAAAGAAAGGAGACCAAGCTCCTCACCTGCTACAAGTCAGATCAACCTCGGGAACGCTTCCACCAGCCCACCCCGAAAACATCTCGTGAAAGTCTTCCCGCAAGGCGTAGTCGCCTTCCGACACAGAAATGACCACCTCAAAGCATCAACATGCTTCGCCTCGATTCTACTCCCACCGTCACGGCCCGATTCGCACATCCCCGCCAATCGATCGCTAGCTTTGATAGACTTGGCGATCGAGCGAGATCACGAGACCGTCAACATTGCAGAATTCAATACCCCGTGGGGTCAATCGCGTATATGGGCAAACTTCTTGGTGATCGAGATTAAGGAAGGACGCATGGAATGTCCTACCCGACTTCCTTCGTCAATGTAATCCAAGTGTTCCGCCCATTCGGCGATTTGAATGTAATCACGGTTCTCGACACTAGCCGACGATGCGCACCTACGGAGACCGCCTAGGTCTCGCAAGGAAAGCTCTCATGGAGCTAGCCGCTCAAGAAAGTCGTCTTTGGGACGAAGACCAAGCTCGAAAGACCTACAGTGGACCAAGCCCTTAAAGTGTCACAGTAAACTTTCCGACAGAGCTAGAGGCCACTCTAGACCAATTCGACCTCAAAAGTTTTGCTCATGGCAACTTTCCGGACTACCGTCTCGTTCTCATCCAACCCCTCTCGCACCCAAGGGTGGTCAACGGTCCCGATGACCTAGGAGATGGAACGACACCAAGCAGTAACGAATCCCGCCGCTTACCTTCCCGAGGAAAGCAAGTTCTCTCAGGAAAGCGACGATGAAGACGATGAAACCATTCTCTTCCAAGCCGGGCATGAAGTCAACAAAACCGGACTCCCAAGGGTCCCGGGAGGATGGGAACGGATCATTACCGCACTCAAATTGAAAGGCCAACTCGTGGAGGAAGGTCTATTTAAAAACAGGAGGAGGATGGAAATTCGTCTCGAGCAACTACTCAGTGGAAATTCCACGCCTACATGCCTTCATTTACGTAAACGATCAACTGACAAAGAACTACCACATGGGCAGATGTTCGGGAAGCCGTATACTCACCTTCCGACATACCCGCCACTCGGATAAAGCGTAGAAGAAAACTCTCCCTATGGAGGTTTACCTAGACCGCCGCACGCAGCTCAAAGAAGCACCGGCTATTCTCACATGGGAAGAAACGCAGCATTAACTCTCGACGCAGCTCCGCCGCAAGAAGGTTGATCCGGGGCCTCAGTGGAGGAAAACTAGCCAACCACGAGTATCGCTGCACCCAACCTGCATCGCCCCCGAGTATGCTCAAGAAGAAGGAAAGGAACGCGATATACCGTGAAGAGATCAAGGAGACCGTTCGTTTGAGCCGAGAACTCTCCAGCCTCCCTGAGGGTCGCAACGCACAGCTCGGGCCAGTGCAATCACTGTTGTGCACCGACATTCGAACAGCCTACGTCAAACCGTAGGCTACCTCCCCGCAGAGGCACCTAAGCGCATCCCGGGACGTAATCCGTCAAGCCGCCGAAGCTCCCGGAATTCATCCACAATCAATGAGTTGAGGGAAGACGCATGGCCCTATGCTACGAGGAATCCTCCTCTAACTATGGCTCAACTCGCAGCACTGCTCGTAAGGGACCAAACCCGATGTCGCCGTTCTAACCCGATCGGGTCAAATCCATGCATTACCACCTAAGGCCACCAAAAAGCCGACGGAGCAGGTGCAATCCGGCCGGCCCGAAGACGCAAGTTCCTTGAAAGAGGACCCGATCCTCACTCGGCTCAAAGCGGACTCGGGCAAACATTTCCCTTCGTCTCGCTCACCTCCTCTTATCCTCACAAGCTCAAGCTAGAGGAAAGTCCGGCCCGTACCATGGTCCCCGTGGACGCAACCCCGCATGAAGTCATTCGATGATTGGTAACATCCACTATGGCAACATTATCACCTTCACGCATTTGGACCTTCCAAAATTTGGGGCCGATCACAATGAGCCGCTTTACATCACACCACTGGACGAGCGTCGTCTTCCTCGCGTGTTGGTAGACGGAGGTTCCTAATGAATGTCTTGCCCGCCAAGATGATGGACTCCGCTTGACATCAAGCCCACAGATCTTAAGCCTTCACCCACACCGTCAAGGCCTATGACTCTACTTCCCGTACGCTTCTGGGTTGCTACTCTTAACATCTCGGTTCGGCAAGCGGGTGATCCCCACCGAATTCCAAGTGTTGGACATTCCAATCACTTTCACAGCCCATCCCGGGGCGTCCCCGGCCGCATCAAATCAATGGCGTGGCATCCACCCTTCACTGCCTCAAGTTCATGCAAGGCAACGAGCTAACCACGCCTATGGCGAGCGTCACCACCGAGGGGACCAAAGACCAACGACATTCCGTGTTAGAAATCAAGCATAATGATGACATGCCATTAACTCGGATTCACTCGGGAGACCTCCAAGATCCAAATATGCAACGTGGACCTTCCACTGTCTCACGATCAGATTCCTCCCGCCATGAGGATGATGAAACTCATGAACTTCATCCCAGACTGGGCTCGGCAAAAGGCCGCAAGGCCAGCACCAAGTTATTGAAGTCAAGGACCACACCACGGTCCAGGGCTCGGCTACGTGCCAACACCGGCCGACATCAAGGAAGACAAAAGGCTCGCCCGCACCAAGGCAAGCAGCCTCACAAAAGGGGAACCTCCGACGGCACACCCACCTCCGACCTTACAGCTTTGACCTCGCTCATTACTTCACCAAGGGAACCGACAGCAGTAACCGAGGGGACCGAACAAGGGAACCGACAGCCAAACCGAGGGGACCGACAAGGGGAACCGACAGACAGAACCGAGGGGACCGACAGGAACCGGCAGAACCGAGGGGACCGACAGGGAACTGATGAAGATGAGAAAGAAGCAGTGGATAGTCAACGCCAAGACTACAGTAAAGAATGGAACAGCCTAGCACGGACCTCAAGCGTTTCAGAGGACTCAAAGCTAATCCGATAAGGGGAGCGTTCCTCGACATCACAGCTCTACCTGGACCAACCGCCACCACAGCCCAAAGATGAGTACACATTCAAGGGAATCCCGCACTTGGAGGAGCAACTCAAGGGTACTCTCCATGGGAAACAAGTTGTTCGGATCAGCCGCCGAGGCCACATTCGAGACAAGAAATCCAAAGCGTAAGGAACCAGAATTCATAGAAGACGCTCTCGTGGACCCCTCTACGTAGTCCGTTTGAAGAAGTCATGGAGTTGCCCAACTTGATCGACCGGGGCTCCGACAACAAAGCATGATCGCCATGATAGGGACAGCAGAGCCAAGCCTCTCGATCCCCGCACCCTCCTCAAGCATCCAAAGAATGCCACCGAAGAATTGGGTAACTTTCACCGACCAAGGGCAAGCCAGTGCAGTAATTGGAAGACAAGCCGGGCCCGCACCCACATCTCCCTAAACCCGGTCTCAAACCCTCTAAGTCGGCCTCCTGTCGAGTCCAGCCCTTCCGAGTCATCCAACGGCCTTACGCCTGAGGACTATAATGTTGTAGCCAATCATGTATTCCCGTTCTTGTGTAATGAAAAGTCCGACCTTTCTGAGTATCCTCTCATTGCCACTTTAACAACCGATAAGTTAACAAACAACTTAAAAGACGTTAATAACTCAATTGATAAAGAAGCGTACACATTAAACGAACAATACATTAAAGAAGTTCTCGAGCGTGTAGTTGACCAAGAGGACAACCGGGCCCAAGCCGCCGAAGAGGTTATGACCAAAGTGAACCCGGGGTCGCGCAAGAGCCTAAAGAGACACAAGTGGGCGCTTTCTTCGCCGATGCGTAAAAGGAAGCCCCGATAAACCTCCTCCGGAGTATGTTGACGTGTTCGCTCCGGTCATATCAGACATGCCAGACTCGATCCCTCAATCGTGGAGCACCGAATTCCCCGGATCCCGAATCCAAGCCTCGTCAAACGTAAGCCGCGCAAGATCAAGCCAGAGTGGTCCTTGCAAGTTAAAGAAGAAATTGAGAAAATGCTCCGAGTTGGTTTCATCGTAGTGATTGAGTACCCGACTCTGGCTCTCCAACATCGTGACGGTCACCAAGGCCAACGGAAAGGTCGATGCCGCGTGGATTTTCGGGATCTCAACAAGGCCAGCCCTAAGGATGATTTCCCACCGCCTAACATCGACATGCCGGTCGACACCACGGCAAATTTCGAAGTAAAGTCCTTCGTGGACGGGTTTGCTGGATACAACCGTATCAAGATGTCCGAGGAGGATCGTGCCAAGATCGCCTTCACCACTCCATGGGGACATACCGTTACACGGTCATGCCGTCGGTCTAAAGAACGCCGGGTTACTTACCACGGCCGCAATGTACTCTCTTCCATGACATGATTCACAAAGAAATCGAAGTATATGTCGACGACATGATCATCCACTCCAAGGGATAAGACATGCAAGACATGACAGATCCGAGGAAGTTCTTCAACAGACTGTAAAACACTCCATGAGGTTGAACTCGGCAAAGTGCACCTTCGGCGTCAAGCGCGGCAAGGTACTCGGGGTACATGGTTACGTAAAGAGGTATCGAAGCCGATCCCAGAAAATCAAGGCCATCATCGACATGAAGCCGCCTCAAACCCCGACTGTAAGTGAAAAGCTTCATGGGAAGACTTCGCACATCGGGCCGCTTCATCAACCAGCTTGACATCTCTCTCGCGAGCCCTTGTTCAAACCGATGAAAAAGAATGCCGACATCAAATGGGACTCCGAGTGCCAAACAAATTTTCGAGAAAATCAAGACCTACTTGGTTAATCCCCCACCCCGTGCCCGCCACACGAAGACAAGCCACTACTCCCGTATCCGACAGCAATGTACACGTCTATCGGAGCAATGTCGGCACAAGAACGTAAAGATTCCAAGGTTGAGCATGCAATCTACTTCGTAAGCCGAAAGCTTCAAGGAAGTGAACTCACTACTCAAAGATCGTGAGAAAACCCGTACCGCCTTGGTATGGGTGGTCGGGAAACCGAAACACTACATGCGGCCGCATTCGGTGCTCCCCGGGTCTCCAAAGTGGACCCCGTCCGATATCTCTTTGACAAGCCATCCTCGCCAATGCGGCTAGCCAAGTGGTCATTCTTCCCGGCCGAGTTCGACATCAAGTACATGGTCGAAAATCAACAAAGGGCGTAGTAATGGCGCATCGCCTTGCCGACTTCCCGAGCAAAGTGAACCTAAGGGTCCCGATCCGCAATTTCGGACGACGGAATCTTTTCACTTGACAGCCGCAAACCGCCGGCAACTCTTCTTCGATGGGGCAGCCAACAAGAAGGGGAATGGCATTGGAATGCTCCTTGTCGATCCCAAGGACGAGCATACTCCCATAGCCATCAAGCCGAATTTTGAAGCAACCAACAATGCAAAGAATCACGAAGCTCGTGCAACAGGTTTGGAAGCCGCCCTCGAGCGCAACATCTTAGAGCCGGATGTATATGGAGACTCGCATTGATCATCAATCAAGTATCCAACAAATGGAAGACGGTAGATTCCGGCCTTCGTAAGTACCACGCGTACATGGAGGAGCTCATTGCTCGCCCAAGGACATCTCTTTTCACTATTTGCCAAGAGACAGGAACCGCTCGCAGACGCCCGGCAACCCTCGCCTCTCTTGTCGAAATTCCCGAAGGGAAAGCAAGAAACCCCTCGTAATAGGCAGACGGGAAACACCCGCCTATTGCCGTGAGATCGAAAAGAAAAAGAAACGATCGACGAACCCCGGTACAATCAAATTTACCAAGCACCTCCAAAGCGGAGAAGCTTCCTTCACAAATGAAGATGGAAAATACAAAGAAGGGATCAAAGCCAAAAACATGATGGCATTAAAACGCCCGGCATCCCATTTCGTCATTCTGGGGGTATGTTGTACAAGAAGCGCCACCAAGGGCCACTCCTTCTGTGTAAACAAAGAAAAAGCCGCCGAGCTAATGAACGAAGTTCACAAAGGAACCCGCGGTCCGCACATGAACGCCCGAGCATTGACACGCATCATTCTCCGTATGGGGTACTATTGGATATCAATGGAAACAGCATCGCATCCAGTTCGTCCGAAGCCGCGACAAATGTCAACGGTTTTCCAACCTCAATCACATCCCTCCTCACGAACTCTACCGCATGACTACGCCACGGCCTTTCGCCACATGGGGAATCGACGTCATCGGCAAGATCACTCCTCCAGGAGCAATGGTCACGAGTTCATTTTAGTCGCAGCCGATTACTTCACCAAATGGGTAGAAGCCGATCGTACAAGGTACCGAATTCTAGGAAGGTGGCCGAGTTCATCCGAGAGAACATCATGTGCCGATACGGAGTGCCCAATGAGATCATCTCCGACAATGGGACTCACTTCGAAGGAAATTGTGACCAACTACCGACCGACCCGTGAGTCACACGTCACAAGTCTTCTCCTTACGTACCACAAACCAATGGTGCAAGAGAGGCGCCCAACAAGACTCTCGCCATGATAATCGAAAGATGACCACTGCAGGTCGGATCGGCCCGAAAAGCTACATCTAGCCCTCTGGGGATACCGAACATCAGTCAGAACCGCCACAGGGGAGACTCCATTCGCACTTACCTACGGAATGGAAGCAATGTTACCCGTGGAATTGGAAATTCCATCCCTCCGAGTCCTCTTGGAAAACGGGGTCAATGAAGTCGAATGGCTACAGAGCCGTCACGACGAACTTGCTCTACTCGACGAGCGCAGATTGAAAGCCATGGAACACACTCGAGCCTACCAGAGCAGAATGGCACGAGCATTCGACAAGAAAGTCAAGATCCGAGACATCAGAGAAGGCGACTTGGTGCTAAAGGAAAAACCTCCTACGCAGACCAATCCCCTCGGAAAGTGGGAGCCTACCTGGATAGGACCATTCGTGGTACAAAGAATCTTCTCCGGAGGAGCCATGAAGCTAGCAGATTTGGACGGAAACCCTTTCGTTAACCCCGTGAACGGAAGCAAGCTCCGCAGATACTTCGTTTGAGGAAGAGCACGAGTCAACTCACCTTCCCCATACACCGTCCCCTCGCAAATTAAAGTGCTAAAAGAGTAATACCCAACCGGATACATTCCCGCTAATGATCCAAGTAAAAACAGGTCGCACTTCTTTGTCTTTGTTTTTCTCAAATTCACCTAAAGTGTCGAACTACGGTGACCTCGAGCCCCTTAGTCCAATTGTAAAAGGGGAACGTAGGCAGCCATCATTGGTTCGGTCTAAAAAAAATACAATAAGCATCAATTGCTTGTGTTTCGAAAACTCTTTTCATTTAACCTACAAATTCATAACGGTTAAAACATTCTTTGATGAGTTCAAGCACGGTCAACTCTTGACTCGCTACACGCTAGCAAAACTACAATAAAACATTAATCAATTAATGTGTCTCGCAATGACAATGGATGGATACTGACAAAGAAGGTCAACCTAGTTTCCCGTACTAGGTCCTTCATCCTTCTTCCCCTTCCCTTTTCCCCGGCGAGTGTTCTTCACCTTCGCAGAAATATTCCGTAGGCCTTCTACCTCGGCTCGTGACTCTTCCCGACGCTCCGTCAATCCTGTGGCTATCAATACAGTCCTTTCTCTAGCTCTGTCTCGAGCCGCCTCGCTTCGAGCCATCATCGCAAAGGCTTTGATTGGCCTCCCGATCGCACTTGCCACATAATCGCCCATGGCATCGCGCACGATTCCTGTGGTTAGCCCTCGCCTCTCGTCCTCCTCAATGTCGAGCCGTCTGTGTGATCGCACTCAACAGCCACTCCGTCTCCACAAGATAGCCATCTCGTGTCTCCCCCATACACTCTTCGTACCGAGTCCCGTATATCAAGCGATAGAACGGTGCCCTCTCTCCGGTGAAAGAGAACCCCTGGCAGAAAGGACGTGTATTGCCACCACCGGTGACCAAAGAACAGCGTCGAAGGATCCTCCATCCGCAGAGATCCCACCTCAAAGGTAGCAAAGATAACTCGTATCGCCCAAGTGGCATCTCGCTTCCACCCGCATCGCCGCGTAACCAATGATGGAATATAGAATGACGTCCGAGATAGCCCCGGCACTTCGACGATCAATGCACCCTCCCGAGCGGTCCTACAAGTCTCAGAATCTCCAATGGGAACCCACCATCGCAAGTGATGCGTGCCAAGTCTCGGCCATCCGAGCTCCAGCCTCACCCTCGATTACCCCCTATCACCAGAGGACGTCGCGAGAAAGACCAAGCGTCACAGACATTGGCACCTCGTGCATCATCTCGCAGCCTCTCCTCAACCACATGGTCGCATAGCGGGACTCCCTCCCCACATGTATCGGCTACGGCCGCCATCCGGCCTATGCCCAGAACGTCTCGCCCAAGACCAATGGCACGATGTCTCCTCCACTCCGCACGCATCGCTCACTGTGTCCAAGACACCGTGATGGCACACACCCGCAGACGTGAATGTGAACAGAGTAGCAATCACACACAGAGCAAACGCGTCCCACGCAAAGACGCTCCTCGCCTCCGGCAAATCTTTCTGGCAGCCCCGAAATGTCAACATAATCGGTATCCTCAGACAAAGATCCCGTATGCTTCTCCAAACCGAGATACCCAACAAAGACACTAGCTTCTCAACGGGCCATGCCACCAAAGATACGGAAGAACTAGTCGTTCCGTCTCAGTCCTCCTGCACGGCCCGAAAATCTTCAAACGTAGGAGTGACTTCGTTGTACGAAAAGCCGTACACATTCCTCCTTACGTCCCGTAACCGAGACGCGGCTCTCAAAAGATCCCAATCCGGCATGAGCTCCTTCAAAGCCCAAACAGATTTAATCCCGTAATGCCTTCGAAAACCTTTTGTTCTCGCCTCGTGTGGTTCCGTACCCACGATCGAAAGTTGTCCAAATATCGCTCTTGCATCCGAGACGATAAATTGGGAAAAGGAGCCATGTCGAAGGTGAAGAAAACCTTAAGAAATGGAAAAGAACTCAGCTGTAATGAGCAAAAGCAATGCGCAGCTTCTTACAAATTGCAAAGCCGAAACCGCAATTTAAAGAATCTGGAAATTCATTTCAAGTCCGCCGGACTCCCTCGTAGCTGACTTGGTCAACTCTCGCAGCCACCGCTTTTAAAAGTTGGAAACATTTCCAAACCATGCCCTGTTCACTCTTATGAAATCTCGCGTGCTCGCCCTCGATTTCATTTAACCAATGTCAATATCCCTTCCGCCCGGCTCGTGCAACAATGCAAATAATTAAAATTTAGTGCATACATGCTTAATTTTTGACCCGTTCAATTTTTAATGCATTTCTCCTTTTTATTTATTTTTGATTAACCTATTTGCTTATTTGCCGAAAATAACCGAAGGTGATCACGTAATAAATATGCGAACATGTGTTCCCGCCCACGGGCGCCTTTTGCAAATACATTTCAAATCAAAATTTGTTCCCGATTAAATACATGCATTTTGTCTAAACAAAATAATAAAGGAAGAAAGCAAGAAAAGGGGACTACTCGGAGTCCCGCTCGTCATCCGTACACTCGACGTACCGCTCCGCCGCCGCCGGATCTGTCGCAAACAGGAACTCGCCGAACTCCTCCCGTAGGGAATAGGCAAAGTGGCCTCCTCGAGTACGCGAACTCGAGGACTCCTCTCGCGCCCGAGTGCGCGGAAGAAGGAGCTCCAAATCCACTGCTCCGCCCGCGAACCGGCCGAACCCCGTGTGAAGTCCTCCCCACCAGTGGGAGCGGGCGAACCCCTCGGCCTAGACGGCCCCCGATCGCGGACGTCCACGCTCCTCCGGAACCGCACCGCATAAACTCCACGATCCTCCCGGGCGATGCGGACCACCCGTCCACCACCCTCATGGCCTCATTGTACGTACGGCCGATACTGCGAACCAGAAAATCATCGAAAGCGAACAGTAAAGTACGGATGCATCATGTGCGTAATGCTACTATCAAATGCGTAAAATTAGAAAAGATGCTCACCGAAGCATTGGGGTCCGCCCGTATCGTGGTCTCGGCTCCGCCGGAGCGGGATCACAAGTCGCTCGCGCGAACCGTCCAGCCTCGTACGCTAGCCTAGCTCGGGACAGAAAATGTCGAGGACCTCCAGGGACCTCGCCTCCCTATGCCGCACCCGCGGCTCCTCGGCCTCATCCTCAAGAAGACATCATAAGCGGCCCCCGCTATGATGTACTCGGTGAAGTACACACCCGAAGGTACCCCTCTCCACCATCCAATCGGCATCTCCCGGGGATGCCGCATGTACAAAGGAGGATCCACCGGCACCAAAGGAAGAGACCCCGCCTATGCCGACGGGTCACCCTCTCCCCAGATACATGGCGTCGCAGTTGAAGTCCCACCAGAGCTTCCGCCGCCGTGTAGTCTCGCCGGCACCGCACCGCGACATGATCAAACCTCGCTCCACTGTGTCACTGGATCCTCTCGGAGAACCTGTGTTCAGCGCCGAGATATCTCCTCGTACGACACTCGAGTGCCAACCCTCGAAGAGACCGCCCTCTTCGCCTTCTTCTCGCCAAACCAAGAAGGCAGGGAACAGGGGACGGTACGGCTCCTTGACGTCCCAAGCTCGCGGACCGAACACCTCGTAGCACCGCACTGCCAAGAGAATGGAAAGTTATGTCGCCTACAAAGCGTATACATACGAGTACATAAAAGAGGCAAGGAAGAGAAAAAGCACGTAAACTTACATCCAAGACAAGCGTGAAGCGCCTAAATGTGTGCTCCTCTCCCCGCGAGAACCCGTCTAAAGAATGGTAGAGCTCGGCCACCCAGCCTCCCCCACGTAAAACCCCTAACGGCATCCAAGTCTACCAAACACCCGAGCAGAGGGAAGTGACAAGACGTGTCGGAAGTCGGGAACAAGGTCGCCGATGCCGCAAACCAAAGGAACCTCGAGCCAGACGCTCCGCGGTCATCCTCAAGGACCCAGCCTGTGTAATCGGCGACACCCGCCCTCAAGTGATGCTCCATCGGCTCGTACCGAATGCCTAAGCCCCCGGCATCGGTAATATCGAAACCCAAAGCCTGCATAACCGCTGCTCCGGGTGTAACCATCAACCCACACCCGCCGCGTTGCCATAAGTCGGCAACCCAGTGATAGCGGCAAAATCCGTGGGAGTCACCGTCGCCTCCCCATCTCGAAATGGAAAGTGTGGGTCGTATCCCACCGCATTTCGCTCGCCGCGACATACATGGACTGCGCTCTCGGCGTATCACTGTCGCCTACAAGACTAATAAACCCAGCCCGGAGTCAATCACCACTGTCGTGGACTCCTCTCTCCCTCTCGGGCCATGTCCGGGATAAGGCCCCACAATACCCGCACCGCCTCAAAGGCACCCCGACTCTTCCGGGTTGTGGGTATCAACCATCCCTGTCCCCTGCAGACAAACAAGACAGAAGCAACGTCAACAGAAATGCACCAACGCATGTCAAAAGGATGCAATGCAGATACGTTTCTCATTCATTTCCTACGTATATTCAAAATCATTTCGAAAACTCCGTCAAATCCGGAACTTTCAAAATCTTTCGAAAACTCCGTCGAATCCGGAACTTTCAAAATCTTTCGAAAACTCCGTCGAATCCGGAACTTTCAGAATCTTTCGAAAACTCCGTCGAACCCGGAACTTTCAAAATCTTTCGAAAACTCCGTCGAATCCGGAACTTTCAAATTCTTTCGAATTTTTCGAAAATTTCGCTCCGTCCCGAATTAAAGCTACTTTAATTTTGGAAAATGCATTTAGACATGGAATTTTGCAACCAAAATTTTTATGTCATCTACCCATGATGTCAATTGAACTACGTCCTAGTCAATTTCGACAATGATTCATAGCAAAGTCAAAAGCCCCAAATCGGGCACCAAAATCCCTAAGTAAATCCCTAACAAATTTCTAACATTTAAAGAATGCACATTCTTGAAATTAATGGAATTTGTTGGGAACTTACTTGTCTTTCGATCCCATCCTTGGAGTTGTGTCTATCCCTCGCCGGATAAAACTCCGCCGGATTCAATGGAAGAGTGGTGGTTCGAATGGTCCGAACCAATCGAGTTCTTTCGTCATCGGTCCTTCCGTGGCGAGCCATTGGTCCTCCTTCACCCTCCATAGCAATTTTCCCTTACAAATTCGAGCAAACCTTGCAATTTGGGTTGGATTTCTCTCTCTTTTCTCTCCTCTCTCGCCGGCAACAATGGAAGAAAATGGCCATTTTCTTCCCCAGCCTCGGCATTTAAAAGGTTTTCGGAAAACGGTAAAAAGTACGGCCGGGACTCTTACCGCACGAATAATTTTTGCCCCTTTTGCCCCTCGCCTTTTGGCAATTCCAATTTTACCTCTTTTGGCCCCGAAAGTGTAAAATTTCCCGCTAGACATTTCTAACGCCCTATCCCCCGAGGATAATTCTCAGTTAGTTCTCACTAACGCTCGTCTCCAGACGTTAAATTCCCAGTTAGTTCTCACTAACGCTCGTCTCCAGACGTTAAATTCCCAGTTAGTTCTCACTAACGCTCGTCTGCACGTTAAATTCCCGCTAGTTCTCACTAACGCCGTCTCCCGACGCAAATTCACCCGCTGACGTTTGACATTCAAACGTTCAACCATGTCTCCGGACATTTCAGTTACGATTCCGTCTCCCGACGTTAAAATTTAAATGGTCCTCACCATTAAACTCTCAATCGCGACCTTTCACGGTCCGATTTCAAATCCTCAATCGCGACCTTTCACGGTCCGATTTCAAATCCTCAATCGCGACCTTTCACGGTCCGATTTCAAATCCTCAATCGCGACCTTTCACGGTCCGATTTCAATCCTCAATCGCGACCTTTCACGGTCCGATTTCAAACAGTCAATCCAGCCTTCGCGGTCCAATCTCCACTCTCTTATCGAGACCTCAGTCATCTCCGGCAACAGCAATAAGCCCGAACCCCAAGGTACGAACGCCTTGCAAATAGTCATCTCCGGCAACAGCAATAAGCCCGAACCCCAAGGTACGAACGCCTTGCAAACAGTCCTCACCGGCAACAGCAATAAGCCCGAACCCCAAGGTACGAACGCCTTGCAAATGGTCATCTCCGGCAACAGCAATAAGCCCGAACCCCAAGGTACGAACGCCTTGCAAATGGTCATCTCCGGCAACAGCAATAAGCCCGAACCCCAAGGTACGAACGCCTTGCAAATGGTCATCTCCGGCAACAGCAATAAGCCCGAACCCCAAGGTACGAACGCCTTGCAAACAGTCATCTCCAGCAACAGCAATAAGCCCGAACCCCAAGGCACGAACGCCTTGCAACAATCCCTATTCGGCCATCCTAGTAAGCCCGAACACCTTTTTACTTCAGCAAGTGAACATTCATCTCCCCGGCCGCCAGTTGTAAGCCCGACTGTTCCACTTCAAGAATAAATGCAATAAGCCCGCACAACAATCCCTCTTCGGCCGTCCAGGTAGGCCCGAACGCTCATCCCTGCCAGGATAAAACCGGCAACAAAGAATAAGCCCAGCACTCCAAGGCACGAAAGCCCTCGTCAACATCGCAACTCCGGTTTGAGGCGCCACACGCCCTCGAAGGTTTCGTAAGTCCTGTGTTCAGTACGCCTCCTAACAGCCTTCCATTCGTGTACATGTGTACCTCGCGAATGGTCTCATCCAGGTTTAGACGCCTCCTAACAATCTCGCTCAGGTCAAGGTCCCCATGCGCGGTCCTTGCCCCTTTTCGAACTACGATCGGCTTGATTCCCGCTCGGGATACGTAGGAATCCTTTTCGCTAAGGGTCCACCACTGACCGCCTGTGTCTCTTTCAAAGTAAGGCATCCCGATTTGGATCCTTATCTTTTTCAACGACCCCACCTCCTTCGGAGGAGACGTCGCCGAGGGGCTAATCAGTAAGTACCCAAATCCGGATCGTCCAAATCCGTCGAAAGTTAACCGAAATCCGTTAACCGGCCCGCTCCAGTTAACCGAACTCGTTAAACTACCCGTTGCCGTGCCAACGAGACGCCCCGGATCGCCCGTGCATCTCGACGTCAAACCGTACTTAGCACGTGACATCTCACGTAAAAGTATGGCTTTCCCGAAAACGCATTTTCCGGCACTTTCCGGGCGTTGACATTTCCTGACCGTTATTTTAAAAACGGACAAAACCGGACCGGGAACGAACTCCCACACTTCGGTGAGTCACAGGACACGTGTCCCGCATGCCACCTCCCTCTAGTCACTCGTCAATCACAAATCAAGGCCAAAAGACCAAAATTCCCCTGGTTTGCAAGCCAAGTCCGGCCGACTCACCGTGCAATTTTCCCGAAATTGCCAACAAGTCCCCTGCATTTCCAAAATTCCCAAAACCCCGAAATTCACCCAAGTCCCACGGACTCCTACTGCAATTTTCACCCTATAAATAGAAGTTGCTGTCAAAGGCAAGAAAAGAGGGATTTTGATACCAAAAATCACATACCCCACGGTCCAAACTGGTTTCCACCCCTCCCGAGCTCCCGTTTTGCCTCGATTTGCGTGAAACCTTCGTATTTCGATCAAATACGCACCCTACGACTTCGAAACAACCTTTCGAATAACTTTCTGTGTCCCGTGCACACCTCCCGAGCCAAAGGAGTCGACCCTAGCCATAGGTATAACTCCCTCTCTCTGAATCTTCCGTTCCGTCTCGGTTTACGCGCCGCTGCTATAATCAAGTTTCGAACGTCATTGTCAAAATGTAGACGCTTCCGTCTAATCGGGGTCCGATACGTTTTAGCCCTCGATCCTCTTCTCTTTCCGTAAGAGAAGTAATCACGGGTTAAAACGGCGTTCCGACCCCGTTCCGTTTACTTTCACGTCATTTACAATTCCGAGCCGTTTGGCCTCGTTGATCGTCATTTACAATTCCGAGCCGTTTGGCCTCGTTGATCGTCATTTACAATTCCGAGCCGTTTGGCCTCGTTGATCGTCATTTACAATTCCGAGCCGTTTGGCCTCGTTGATCGTCATTTACACTTCCGAGCCGTTTGGCCTCGTTGATCATCATTTACAATTCCGGATCGTTTGATTCCGTTGACACCGCTTTAAATACTGTCATTTACAAGTCCGATCCGTTTGGATTGTGATAGTATTTACTTTTCAAAAGTCCGAGTCGCAACCCGATTCGTTGATCGCATATCATTTAATACGCATTTTTCCCGTAAAAATTGTTAACAATGTAATGCCCGGTTCAAAACCGGAGTTCGTCCGTCGAACTCTCTTTCAAAACGCGCGAAATGACGTTCGGCCTCCGAACGCTCATCTTCAAACTCCAAGCCGCCATTTGACACTTAAAATCATTTAATATGTATTTTTTCCCGTAAAAATCGTTAACAATGACTCGCCCGGTTCAAAGTCGACGTTTGCCACGCAAACGCTCATTTCAACTCAAAGTCGACGTTTGCCACGCAAACGCTCATTTCAAACTCAAAACCGACGTTTGTCATTCAAACGCTCGTCTTTTCAAACAAAGTCACCTAATCAACGTTTGTCACTTAAACCAAGATTAAGCTTGTCATTCAAGCCCCCCATTTCAAAAGACACACACACACACACACGATTTCAAGAAAGGTAGAAAGACTCGTCATGCGAGGCGTTTCGGGCGATCTCGTAATACTCTACCCGAAACGTAACCTGACCTCCGAACCTAACAATCTCTGGTACAAAAGAAGCTTTTTACTCGTTTTTGCTGCCAATAAAAATGATCCCCATTTTCAAAGCCTTTTCCTAAGTTTTTGCTACCAATAAAAACGACACCTTTTCGCAATAGCCGTTTCTCAACGTTTGGGCTCAAAATACAAAACCGCGTGGCGACTCCTCATTCTGCTCCTTCCCGTGAAGCGAGGTCTCAGACACCAACCCCCCGCGAAAGACAACCGCCTTTTCCGCCGCCCCCGCGCGCGAATAAGATCGGGTAATTTCATACCCCCTTACACTCTATTGAACAACTTCAGCAACTTACTTATGATGACGTTGATGATGATCTATATGATGTTATAGATATCGCGAAAAAATGTGCTTCTTGGGGATGTCTAATTCATTTAATTTGTCTTACAGAGTCGCCACCTATGATTTTCAAGGGAACATAATAAACATAAGTCTAATTGATTTTAATCTATATGAAACCAAAGATTTAAGAGGGGGTTCGGGGGTTATGTTACATCACATGAAGGTGTTAGGCACCAATTTCGCCAAGCCTTAAGGCCGGTATAGCTACTTTAAGTGTTCTATTTCTAAGACGTCCTCTAAATTAAGCTTGTTCTAAGTAATTTACACATAAAGGGGAGTCTTAGGGTAGTTGAAATATAAGGGGGGACGATTTATGGCCAATTCAATGGAGTGAAAAGACCTTTAAAACGCCTAATTTTTGATGGGGATAGCATATATAGGGGAGAAAAAAGAAAGTAAAACAATAAAAATGGGTGAAATGAAAATGGCTTGTAAAAGAGTGATATAAGGGAATGCCTTACGAATAAGGCAGATTTTCTTTAAAGCTTTGTTGATGAAGAAGTGTTGTGTGTGTGTTTAGAATTTTAGAGAGTGTTTGAGAGAGGGAGTTTATAGAGTATTATTTTGTTACTTATAGCCAATGAGTTGTTACCCATTTCAAGGAGGCAAGGGGCACCATTTATAGGTGAAAAAAGTGAGAAGAGGTGTGAAAGGCGTCAACAAAGATAGCCCTCTCTGGATCAAGCTAGGAGTAAAAGGAGAGAGGAGTTACAAATCAAAGATAGAAAGAGAGATATTTTAGGGAAATCAGTTACTAAGCCTGAAACTCGCACGAGTCCCGTAGATGTAATAACCCAAAAATTTTCGAGGATTATTTGATAAATTGTTAAATTTTAAATTAGGCTTTTAGAGTGACTAATAATTATATTGAAGTCCTAGGAATTATATTATGTTGGTTAAATTATTTAGATGAGTTGGGCTTTGGTATTGGGCTTAGGTTTAGTAGAATCCTTTTATAAATACTCATTTTTAATAATTGTTTTAGTAATTAAATTGTTTCTTTATATTAAATTATTTGAATTACATTTTTTATTAAAAGGATTGAAAGTAATGGGCTTGAGTTATTATTGGATTAAAATTTTTGTGGACTTGTTTCATTGGGCTTAGACTACCTATTTAACCTAGGATTTAGAAACCTAATATATATATATATATATATATATATATATATATATATATATATATATATATATATATATTTATATTTATATACAGTATATTCTTTTAATACCTAGGGTTAGTTTATTTTTACAAAGAAAGAAATAGAGAAAGAAAGAAAGAGAGAGAGAGGGAGGCGGCTCATTGTCTTGCCGTGAAGAAAGAAAGTGAGGCAGCAATCTTTTTGAAGAAGAAAATCTTGGGCATTTGTTATATCAAATTGAGGTAAGGTTTCGTTCCGTCCAATAATTATTGTTATTAAATTTAAACCCTAGAAACTCTTGAGATTAGATTGGGGTTTTTATTATGAATAATGTTGATTAATTAAGAATTAATTTAAGGACATTATATTGATCGGATTATTGATTAAAAACCTTATGTTGATTAGGTTTGAGTATGTAATCAAGGGTGTTAACCTAAGGTATTGCATGTATTTATGAGAGTGAGAAATTAGGGTTCGTAACATAATAGAATTGATTTATTTGGGTTGAATCTAAAGTATTAGATTGGAACGGAGTATCTAAATTATTTATAAAAAAATAGTGTTATGTATCTTTGTGTGTGTGTGTGAAACAGTGTGTGTCTGTATTGTGTACCGTGTGAGTGTGTGCAATATTAAGGTTATGTGTGTGTGCTGTAAAAGGTGTAATTAGTGTGTGTAAATATGTTTTTGATTAAAGTAAAGGAAATAAAAATGTTAGAAACCTAAGGGTAGTTTGGGTAAATCCTAGGAGTGTTTTGGTATTTATGCGAAGGGTATTTTGGGAAACTCTAGAAGTGGAAAGCAACTTGAGACGGAGTTAAATAGAATTAACTCATAAGTTAGTGAAGTAAAATAAAGTTAAGTTGAGACGGAGTATTAAGTAGTTAGTCCGTACTTAACGGATATTATTTATTTGTGTAGATCCGATCGGAGTTAGCAATTGTTCGAATACAAACAATCGAGGTAAGGGATTATACATCTTTAAGTTATTTGATTTCCGCTCCGTTTCATTGTTTAGGTTTCCGCATATTTCTTGGCGATGTACGTTTCTTTGATACGTAAAAGCTGACCTCGCGTCAGTATTTGTTTTGACTCCCTCATTTACCGTTATTTGCTAATCTTTTGTTATTCGTTTGCTATATCGTCCTTTTGGTTTCGTAAATACAGAATTTTGTTGTTATTGTGAAAGTTCGTATTCTGTATAAAAATGAGTTTTGATATGATGTGATTTTTGTTCCGTTAATGATCACTAAGTTAGACAACCTGCTTCGGCGGGGTATATTTGAAATTTTGGCCTTCGGGCAAACTTAGTTCACCGCTTCAATGTAGTAGTGGTGGAGTGTTCCGGATACACTGTTTAGGACTCTGCGGAGTCAACCTTTGTGCTCCTTGTGGGCTTTTGTTCCTTTTATGGGATTTTGGTTTGATAAGGTCAGTGGATCACTTATGTGATCATGATGTCTGTGAATGATTTGATTATTTACAGCTGGTATGGGACAGTTGTAGATAATTAGATCATTCGAGTCAACTTTGTTCAGCTTATCAGTCCTTTGAATTTCCTTATAATCTGTGAGTGGTTTAGTTAGTTAAAGCTGGTATGTGACAGTTTTAATTAAGTAAATCATTCGACTCAATTTGAATCAATTTCGTCATCATTTGAAACTCCAAAATATTTGTCAACTCAGTTTGTGAAACCATTGAGATTTTGAAAGACATGTGATTTGAGAATTTGTTAAATAATGACTTCGAATTTGTACTTCGTTATGTCTTCGATTGTTATTTGAAATTTGTATCGTTTGATATTCCTTCATGTCAACTCCTCCTTATTAACCGGAGGGGTTGTATATGAACTCACTGGGCATTGTTCGCTCACCCTTTCATCTTCTTTTCTTCCAGATTTCATATAGGAAGAATGTGAAACGGTTCGGGAGCACTTCATAAGGAGTTCAAAGATCGTTTAGTTTATTTCATTTTAGTCTCTTTAGTTAGTTATTGCAGTTATTTGAGAGATTGTTAGACTTGAAAGATTTTGTTGAGCTAGTGGATTGTACTAGCCGTCGAAATTGTTACCATTATCCGCATTTAAGTTTTTTTAAAATTGTGGTTAGTGTTTGAATTATGATTTTAGTAGCCGTTGGAGGTTATTTTAATATCAAGTCAGTACTATTATTGTTGTGGAAAATTGGGGTCGTTACAGTTGGTATCAGAGCCTGGTTTTAGATTCTTGGGAGTTTAGGCTGTATGAGGATAAGTTTGATTTGAGCCTTTCGATCTTTGAGAGTTTAGAATGTGTGAGGATAAGTTTGATTTAAGCCTTAGGTTTGACCTCAGTGTCATTCTTGGAGTATTTAGTTTAGATTGATATGATAAGATTAGCTGCTTCGTCGGATTATGAAAGTTTAGAGGACTAAATTTCTTTTAAGGGGGTAAGAATGTAATAACCCAAAAATTTTCGAGGATTATTTGATAAATTGTTAAATTTTAAATTAGGATTTTAGAGTGACTAATAATTATATTGAAGTCCTAGGAATTATATTATGTGGGTTAAATTATTTAGATGAGTTGGGCTTTGGTATTGGGCTTAGGTTTAGTAGAATCCTTTTATAAATACTCATTTTTAATAATTGTTTTAGTAATTAAATTGTTTCTTTAAATTAAATTATTTGAATTACATTTTTTATTAAAAGGATTGGAAGTAATGGGCTTGAGTTATTATTGAATTAAAATTTTTGTGGACTTGTTTCATTGGGCTTGAACTACCTATTTAGCCTAGGATTTAGAAACCTAATATATATATATATATATATATATATATATATATATATATATACCTAGGGTTAGTTTATTTTTACAAAGAAAGAAATAGAGAAAGAAAGAAAGAGAGAGAGAGGGAGGCGGCTCATTGTCTTGCCGTGAAGAAAGAAAGTGAGGCAGCAATCTTTTTGAAGAAGAAAATCTTGGGCATTTGTTATATCAAATTGAGGTAAGGTTTCGTTCCATCCAATAATTATTGTTATTAAATTTAAACCCAAGAAACTCTTGAGATTAGATTGGGGTTTTTATTATTAATAATGTTGATTAATTAAGAATTAATTTAAGGACATTATATTGATCGGATTATTGATTAAAAACCTTATGTTGATTAGGTTTGAGTATGTAATCAAGGGTGTTAACCTAAGGTATTGCATGTATTTATGAGAGTGAGAAATTAGGGTTCGTAACATAATAGAATTGATTTATTTGGGTTGAATCTAAAGTATTAGATTGGAACGGAGTATCTAAATTATTTATAAAAAAATAGTGTTATGTATCTTTGTGTGTGTGTGTGAAACAGTGTGTGTGTGCGTGTGTGTGTATTGTGTACCGTGTGAGTGTGTGCAATATTAAGGTTATGTGTGTGTGCTGTAAAAGGTGTAATTAGTGTGTGTAAATGTATTTTTGATTAAAGTAAAGGAAATAAAAATGTTAGAAACCTAAGGGTAGTTTGGATAAATCCTAGGAGTGTTTTGGTATTTATGTGAAGGATATTTTGGGAAACTCTAGAAGTGGAAAGCAACTTGAGACGGAGTTAAATAGAATTAACTCATAAGTTAGTGAAGTAAAATAAAGTTAAGTTGAGACGGAGTATTAAATAGTTAGTCCGTACTTAACGGATATTATTTATTTGTGTAGATCCGATCGGAGTTAGCAATTGTTCGAATACAAACAATCGAGGTAAGGGATTATACATCTTTAAGTTATTTGATTTTCGCTCCGTTTCATTGTTTAGGTTTCCGCATATTTCTTGGCGATGTACGTTTCTTTGATACGTAAAAGCTGACCTCGCGTCAGTATTTGTTTTGACTCCCTCGTTTACCGTTATTTGCTAATCTTTTGTTATTCGTTTGCTATATCGTCCTTTTGGTTTCGTAAATACAAAATTTTGTTGTTATTGTGAAAGTTCGTATTCTGTATAAAAAATGAGTTTTGATATGATGTGATTTTTGTTCCATTAATGATCACTAAGTTAGACAACCTGCTTCGGCGGGGTATATTTGATATTTTGGCCTTCGGGCAAACTTAGTTCACCGCTTCAATGTAGTAGTGGTGGAGTGTTTCGGATACACTGTTTAGGACTCTGCGGAGTCAACCTTTGTGCTCCTTGTGGGCTTTTGTTCCCTTTATGGGATTTTGGTTTGATAAGGTCAGTGGACCACTTATGTGATCATGATGTCTGTGAATGATTTGATTATTTACAGGTGGTATGGGACAGTTGTAGATAATTAGATCATTCGAGTCAACTTTGTTCAGCTTATCAGTCCTTTGAATTTCCTTATAATCTGTGAGTGGTTTAGTTAGTTAAAGCTGGTATGAGACAGTTTTAATTAAGTAAATCATTCGAGTCAATTTGAATCAATTTCGTCATCATTTGAAACTCCAAAATATTTGTCAACTCAGTTTGTGAAACCATTGAGATTTTGAAAGACATGTGATTTGAGAATTTGTTAAATAATGACTTCGAATTTGTACTTCGTTATGTCTTCGATTGTTATTTGAAATTTGTATCGTTTGATATTCCTTCAGGTCAACTCCTCCTTAGTAACCGGAGGGGTTGTATATGAACTTACTGGGCATTGTTCGCTCACCCTTTCATCTTCTTTTCTTCCAGATTTCATATAGGAAGAATGTGAAACGGTTCGGGAGCACTTCATAAGGAGTTCAAAGATCGTTTAGTTTATTTCATTTTAGTCTCTTTAGTTAGTTATTGCAGTTATTTGAGAGATTGTTAGACTTGAAAGATTTTGTTGAGCTAGTGGATTGTACTAGCCGTCGAAATTGTTACCGTTATCCGCATTTAAATTTTTTTAATTGTGGTTAGTGTTTGAATTATGGTTTTAGTAGCCGTTGGAGGTTATTTTAATATCAAGTCAGTACTATTATTGTTGTGGAAAATTGGGGTCGTTACAGTAGGAGTCCTCAGACTCGTGTGAATCCCATGCTAGTGGCGTGGCTCACTCGAGTTAGATGAGTGGAGAATGGACATAAATGACCCCAAAGGTTAACCCTGTTATTCAATTTTGTCCTGAAAAAAACAGATGCAATCATGAACTTAAAAAATGTAGACGAATGTTAATGAAAACAATAAAAAGATGCAAACAGGATATGTCGTATGAAATCGGGGGTGAGAGGTCAAAGACGTGGTATCAACAAAGCCCCTCGGTGGCATGCATTTTGTAGAAAAAAGGGCCAATGATAAAACAGACATCCGCGTTATACGTCAAGAGAAAGACTTAGTAGGGGAAGAGGTAAAGGTGAGAAAATGTCTCCTGTACAGGAGTATTGCCAAATTGAAGAGGTGTACGGATGACTGAAGTGTACAGTTCTGAACGGTGCAAATGACTAAAGTGTACCACTTTGGATAATGGAGATGACCGAAGTGTACTGCTGTGGATGACCGTTAGTGTTCCACATATATTGCGGATGACCGAAGTATACCGCTGCAACTTCTCGGAAGACTTATGCTTCACATGTCTTATGTGGATGACTCGTTGGTGTACCAGCAGTGAAGTGTATCGCTATAGTTGACTGTTAGTGTTCCACTAGGTTGTGGATGACCGAAGGTACCACTTCAAATGTTTGGAAGACTCACGCTACAACTATCTGATGTGGATGACTGCTTGGTGTACCACTGTAATGAAGAGTGTAGATGACCGTAGTGTACCACTAGGCTGCGGATGACCGAAGTATACCGCTTTAACAGCTCAAAAGACTCACATTGCGCCTGTCTATTTTGAATGACTTGTTGGTGTACCATTATAGATAGAGAGTGTGGATGACCATATTATACCACTGTAGATTACCGTTAGTGTACCACTAGGTTGCGAATGCCGAATAACAGAAGTGTACCAGTGCAACTGCTCGAAAGGCTCATATTGCACCTGTTGGTTGTGGATGATGGCTTCGTGTACTAGTGTATTAAAGAGTGCAGATGATCGTAGTGTACCTCTCTAGTAGAAGAGTGTGGTCGGACGTCCAAAGAACTTACACCAATTACTTGTAACAGATGTAACAGTCGAGTTAACTCCTTCCACTAAAAATTAAATTTGCTATAGATTCCTTGTCTTTTGTAACTGACTTGGAATTGACTGATGGGAATCCATAGCTTGTAAGTTGTGTTGTTGACTTGATATCAGGGTGAGACTAGCCCGAAGTTGGCTTTGCCAACGAAAATCACACGAGTTTCATAATGATACGGGACTCGCCCGAATCTGAGACTCAGAGGGGTATAAAAACCCAATTGCAGTCATTGTTGATGAGAAGTTGTGGAGAAAGGCTTGAAACCTAAAACCCTAGGTCCGAATCCTGCAGGGAAATCGCTTGAAATCACCTTGTTGAAGGCCTTTGCATTGATTTTTCTTGAAATCATGTCGAATTCTGCCCAAATATCACATGATGCAGAACAAGGAGCAGAGGAATTTGAGATGGAGGTTGAAACCGTGAGTTTTTGGGAACATATTTATGTTTCCTTATTTCATTATACTACTATTATGGTAAGTAGATTTTGAGACTTTCATGGAGATTTATAAGTATCCTACTTTGACTAGGAATTGTAAATATAGTAAATATATTTTATTTATGTACATAGTTTTATATTAGGACTAACCTACTAATATTTGATTTCTTTGTGAGTGTGTTTTATGTTTTCATATAGGAAAAGGAATCTCACAAAGGAAGAGGTCGATTGCATGAAGATCTTCTCTATGGTGCACTATAAATACAAGGCATTCAGCACAAGAGAAGCTACGGAATTTTAGAGAGAAAATTACATACTCTTCATTGTATTCGACATTGTTGATTTTAGGTTGTGAGTGAAGGTTGTGCCTTACATCCGTAACTCACATCTAGGTTTTCATAGAGTTCTCTTGTTTTACTTCTGACTAGAATAGATCCTACTTGGGAAAGGGGAGTTGTTCTTGTCGTAGAAGGTGATTAGAACTCGTTTAGTATTTTCATATTTTAGTTTTTCACTTATTTGTTTTTGTAAGAAACGAAAGTTTTTATAGTGAAAAGTTTTTGGGCGTAAGCCTAGTTTGCTGATCACACAGATCAGTAAGCGTAAATAACTCTTGAGTTATTGCATTTAATTTGCTTTTAATTACTTTATTCCGCTGCATTATTTGTGGATGTGTGGACAGTTGTGAGACACATCTGTACTCACATCCGTTGCCTGTTGGGTGATTAAAGTTTCCTAGCTACACGAAACTTTCAATTGGTATCAGAGCCAACTCTCGATATATTACTGAGTGTTGATCCAGAAAGTGTAGTCATTATGGAATGCCAAAATCACCAAAATAGGCCTCCTGTTTTAGATGGCACCAATTATTCTCTTTGGAAGTCTAAGATGCGAAATTACATCAAAAGTATTGATGAAAGGGCTTGGATGTGTATTCTTGTTGCATGGCAACCTCCTACTGTGGAGAAAAAGCCATCTTCTGGTGTTGGTGAGTCTATTTTCGAAAGAAAACCTGAAGAGCAATGGACTCTTGATGAAATACAAGCTGCAAATTACTATTCAAAAGCTATGGGTGCTATTTCCAGCCATGTTTCTGGGAATATGTACAAACTTATAACTAATGAAAGCATAGCCAAAACTGCTTGGGATATTTTGCAAACTCAATGTGAGGGAGCACCAAGTGTGAAGGCTACCAGGCTTAGAATTTTAATGGATAGGTTTGAGTTACTTCGAATGGAAGAAACTGAGGACATTGTGTCATATGCTGCTAAGATTCATGAGATTTCAAATGAATGCACAAGTCTAGGAGAATCTATCTCCAATGCAAGACTTGTAAGTAAGATTTTAAGGACCTTACCTGAGAGGTTTAACATAAAAGTGGCTGTGATTGAGGAAACAAAAGACACAAACACTGTAGGTCTTGACACAATCATAGGAATCTTGACTGTGTTTGAGCTTAACCTTGAGGCTCAGAAAAAGAACAAAACACACAGTCTTGCCCTCAAAGTCCGCTCTTTCAAAAGAGCTTGTGGAATTATCCTCTGAAATTGACAAGTCTAATCTTGAAGATGAGGATGTAGCTTTTATTTCAAATAAATTCAGTTCTATACTGAAAAATAGAAGGATAAGCAAATTCCCTAATAGACCCACTTCCAGTACTGCTGAAAAGCCAAAACCTAGCACTGACACTGGATTTAAGAAACCAAGTTTTGAAAATAAATCATCTGAATCTGTCCAATGTAGGGCATGTCGTGGCTTTGGCCATTATGCAAATGAGTGTGCTAACACACTTAAAAAGAAGGGAATGAGCTTAACTGCTACCCTTAGTGACAGTGAGGATGAAGAAGAAGAAGTGGCTAATATGTCTGTCTTAAACTGCCATTCTGTGTTTAATGCCTTTTCTGCAGATATAAAAGAAGATGATCCTGAAAATTCCTTGGATGTGGTCTCAGTTGTGAACACATCTGGTGTCACATCTGAACTGTTGATGAACTGTTTCTCTGTAAAAGGAGATTCAGATGATGAAGATGAAGAAAGGGACATCCCCTATGAAGAACTTTTTGCAACATACAAGGAACTGCATACAGATTGGATGAAAAGATTGGACAAGATTGAGGTACTTGTTAAGGTAAATAAATCTCTTTCTGATAAATTGGCTGCTTGTGAAGATGAAAAAGCTGTTCTTTCAAAGGAAAATGATGCTCAAAAGGATACCATTGCAAGACTTGAAGTTCTTGTGATCAAAAGAGAAGTTGACCTTGAAAAGTTCAAGAATGAATGTGAAAAAGCTGAAAATACTTTTACTAAATTAAACAAAAGTAAGATGAAAATGGAAGAAGCTTTTTCTGTAAATCAACGTGACAAAACTGGTTTGGGTTTTGAAAATAATTTTGTAAAGGAGGGATGTGAGGCTTCTACCTCAAAAAGTGTGAAAAAACAAGCTTTTAAAGAAAAAGTCATTTTGAGTGAGAAAAGACCAAGGAAGAGGCATTACATTTGCCATTACTGCCTAGCTCCTGGTCACATTAGACCCTTCTGTTACAAACTCAAGGCTGATAAAAAAACTGGTCACTTCAATCAGCCTCAGATGTGTGAGAAGATGTATGCACATCCTAACACACATCCTGTCAATCTGAGACCTCTGCAACCCAAAAAGAAAACTGTTAAACAGTGGGTGGCCAAACCAATTACCACCTGCAATGTTGTTTACTCTTCCCTCAAGAGTACTGTCTCTGGCTCTTGGTATTTTGATAGTGGGTGCTCTAGGCACATGACTGGAAACCAAGCAGTCCTTCTTGACTATGAAGTGATTAATGGAGGGAAAGTAAATTTTGGTGGAGGTGCTCAAGGAAAGATTGTTGGAAAAGGAACCCTAGATGTTAAGGGTCTCCCAAAATTGCACAATGTGTACCATGTGGAAGGCTTGAAAGCCAACCTAATAAGCATCAGTCAACTGTGTGATGATGATCTTTATGTGAAGTTTGATAAGCACTTATGTGAAGTGTTTGATAAGGATAATACCTGTGTGTTTACTGGCCCTAGATCTGCTGACAATTGTTACCAATTTGGTGACAATCTTTCTTGCCTAAGCTCAAAAGCTAATGATGTCAATCTGTGGCACCAAAAATTAGGGCATGCTAGCTGTAGAACTCTGGAAGAACTTCAAAGGTTTGAAGCTATTAAAGACCTCCCTAAACTGAACTTCAAGAACCCTGATGTCTGTGGTTCATGTCAAAAGGGAAAGCAAACAAAAGCATCACATAAAAAGGTTCAACAATGCTCCACTTCTAGGTGTTTGGAGATGTTTCATACTGACTTAATGGGACCTATTGAGGTAGAAAGCTTTGGTAGGAAAAAGTATGCCTTTGTGTGTGTTGATGATTATTCTAGGTACACTTGGGTAATGTTCTTAAGAGAAAAGTCAGAAACAATTGGAGAATTCAAGAATTGGTACAAAAGGATTAGAAATATTTATGGTCTTAAAACTGTGAGGATTAGGTCTGACCATGGCACTGAATATGAGAATCAAATGTTCACCAATTTTTGCAATTCTAAGGGAATCACTCATGAGTTTTCTGCACCAATCACCCCAAAGCAAAATGGAATTGCTCAAAGAAAGAATAGAACCTTGCAAGAAATGGCTAGGGTCATGCTAAGTTCTAAGAACTTGTCCAAGAAATTTTGGGCAGAAGCTTTAAACACTGCTTGCCATATTGGCAATAGGGTGTTCCTAAGGATTGGTAGCACTGTCACTCCATATCAAATCCTCCTTGGAAAGAAACCAACTGTGAAATATTTTCATGTGTTTGGATGTGTTTGCTATATTCTCAATGATAGAGAATACCTGTCCAAGTTTGACTCAAAGAGTGACAAAGCAATTTTCATGGGCTATTCCACTAATAGTAGAGCTTACAGAGTTTTCAATCTCAAAACTAAGACCATTATGGAATCTGCTAATGTTAAATTTGATGACTCACTTGATCTTAACCTCAAGACTGCTGAGGATGATGTTTCAGGTTGCTTGCTAGACTGGAAGGATGAAGAAACAGGTGCTGAAAAGTCAAAAGAAGCTTCCAGTGCTGATAAACATGTTGAATCTGATAAGGATGTAACCAAGGATGTGGACACATCTGCCTCCACATCTGAACCCACATCTGCTCCCATATCCACTCAAACTCCTATAACTGAGGACAGTTCCACTGATTCTGATCAGGATGATGCTCCAGAAGGTAATGTGAATGGGTGTGTGGATAGGTCAAAGGATATCCCTTCAAAAATCCAGAAAAACCACCCCACTTCACAAGTTGTGGGAGATGTGCATGCACAAGTGAGAACTAGACAAAAGGACAAAGTTGATTATAGAAAGATGGCTGGTTTATGGAGTTGCTCCTCAGCATACTCCCAGGTAAGTTTCTGTTGTTTTGTTTCAAAAATTGAACCTAAGAATGTTGCTGAAGCATTGAAAGATGCTGACTGGATTATGGCTATGCAAGATGAATTAATTCAATTTGAAAAGAATGAGGTGTGGACTCTTGTTCCTAGACCCTCACATGGTAATGTCATAGGAACCAAATGGATTTTCAAGAACAAAACTGATGAGCAAGGTGTGATCACTAGAAATAAAGCTAGGTTAGTTGCTCAAGGTTACACTCAAATAGAGGGAATTGATTTTGAGGAGACATTTGCTCCTGTTGCAAGAATTGAGTCCATTAGGCTTTTATTAGCCATTGCTTGTTATCTCAAGATTACTCTTCATCAAATGGATGTTAAGAGTGCTTTTTTGAATGGGATATTAAATTAGGAAGCCTATGTTGAACAACCTAAAGGCTTTGTGGACTCCAAGTATCCTAATCATGTGTATAAGCTAAAGAAGGCTCTGTATGGGTTAAAACAAGCCCCTAGAGCTTGGTATGGTAGGTTGACTGACCATTTGCTTCAACTAGGATTCAAGAGAGGTGAGGTTGACAAAACCTTATTTGTGAGGAAAAATAAAAAGGAGATTCTTGTGGCACAAATCTATGTAGATGATATTGTGTTTGGGTCCAATTCTGACCCTATGCTAACTGAATTTGTGGATAGCATGACTTCCACATTTGAGATGAGTATGGTTGGTGAGTTGAACTTTTTCTTAGGATTACAGATTAAGCAATTCAAAGATGGCATGTTCATTTCACAGTCTAAGTATGCCAAGAATCTTGTGAAAAAGTTTGAGCTTGAACACTCTTCACATCAAAAAACCCCAATGGGATCTTCCCAAAAGCTAAGTCATGATTCTGATGGTGAGAGTGTTGATCAAACCCTTTATAGAAGCATGATAGGAAGCCTGCTTTACCTCACTGCAAGTAGACCGACATTATGTACAGTGTGTGTCTCTGTGCTAGATACCAAGCCAACCCCAAAGTATCCCATCTTAAAGCCTTGAAAAGAATCATTAGGTATGTGAGTGGGACTGTGAACCTAGGTCTGCATTACTCTAAAGAAACAAACACCAATTTGGTTGGGTACACTGATTCTGATTGGGCTGGAAATAGTGATGATAGAAAAAATACCACTGGTGGATGTTTCTACCTAGGAAATAACCTTGTGTCTTGGTATAGTAGAAATAAAAATTGTGTGTCCTTATCCACTGCTGAGGCTGAATATGTTGCCCTTGGGAGTTACTGCACACAATTACTTTGGATGAATCAAATGTTGAAAGATTATGGATTGAATAGCAAAGTTTTGACTGCTTTTTGTGATAACAAAAGTGCATTGGACATATCTAAAAATCCTGTCCAACATTCTAGAACAAAGCACATTGATATTAGATATCATTTCATTAGAGATCTTGTAGAACAAAAAATTGTGTGTCTGGAATTTGTTGGGACTGAAAATCAATTGGATGATATATTTACAAAGGCATTAGATTTGGAGAGATTTTCCTCCTTGAGGAAGTCTCTTGGCTTGTGTGATATCTAAGGTTGTGAGACCAAATGTGTCTCACATCCTCTAACACATCTGTATATTAGATTAACTGAAAAAAAAAATTCAAAAAAATAAAATAAAAAATATCATGCATTAGCACGAAATTTCTCAGTGTGGTCACTTGTGAGTCTTCATCTTTGACATTATTTTTGATCACTTAATTGTGAGCACTTCCTGTTCATGTCACCTTTTGGTGACTTGATATAACCTTCCTAGGTATCTCACAGTGGGTGCTAAAAGAAAAAAAATATATTTGTGAGAAACAGCTGCTTCACCCTTAGTATGAAGCCATACCATTGTGATCAAGTGATTTTCATAAGAAAACTTGAAGTCAAACTTGATAAGATCATTGGGAAAAAGGGCTATCTTTGGGATCAAGTAAAGTGAAAGCTACTCACAATGCAAAAATCCACAACAAAAAATTGGTGGATGCATCCTAGAGGCTGTGCAGATTGGATTATTGCTCATTGACTTTTTGTGATCTAAATGTGTCCCCATATGTGACTCACATCCTATGCCACATCCATAAGCTGAGAATATTTCCATCACCTGTGTGTTTGCATCATGCTAGGCATATTGCATTTTTTAGGACATATAGGAGCTTTGTAAATATGCTAGTTATTTAATTTTCTTTCCTAGCTCATTCTTTGATTATATAGGTTTTTGATCTCCAATATTTTTCATGAAAGAAAAAGGTGAGTATCAATCCTTGTTTGAAAAGGTTGGAAAATTCAATTGGGATTCTGTTTCTAAAATAAAGATATGGCCGAGATTTTTTTGTTTCCATAAAAATCTATCAAAATCTTGTTTTATTTTAATTCCCTATTTCTTAGAAGGTGGTTGTGTGTGGTAACCTCAAAGGGTTCTAGCCGTTGGAGGACTCCTAAGGAATATAGGTTATGTGAGACCTTTTAGGAAAAGGATTTCCAAAATTCAGTTGGAAAGGGGGAGCTGTGAGTATTTAAGATACCTCACATCCGTCCCATCCCCCATAAACCCTTGCTAAAACCCCTTGTTCTTCCTTAGTTCTGCACACAATCACACACATTGCATTAATTCCTTCTTCAACTATTCCACCTAACCAAATCCTTCAGATTAAATGGCCGATCATTCGAATATTAGGGAAGAAGACGTTCTTGATATCGCTCCAATCTCTGTAGCAAAAGGCGAGTCTTCCATTGTCATCAACCCTGCGATCTCACAATTTCTTGCTGAATTCGCCTCTCCTTCACCCTCATCTGACCCAATCATGGAAGCTCCATCTCCTAAATCCCCTACATTGGAACCCTTGTCTGTTCCAACTGTCGCTACAAACCCTAAGGCTCCAACTTCTCCGGTGATTCCACCATCAGTTGTCGCCCCTGTCTCTACCTCTGAAGAACCTTCATCAACCAAGAAGAGGAAGCTTTCTCAAGCAAAACCCCCAAAGCCTGCTGCAACTCCTGTGCCCCAACGCAACCTTCGTCGTTCGCATAGAGTTCGTAAGTTGTCAGAATCTGACAAGGCCAAGAATTTAAAGAAACCTGGCGGGAAGCCCTCTACAGCCATTGCACTTGAAGAAGATGATGAAGAAGAAGAGGTAATTGCTCCTCTGGTTAGGACTAAGGCTCAACCCCCAATTCCTCCTCCCGTAGTTGTTGATCCTGTCCCTATTATTACCCCTTCTGATGATACTCCCCATGTTGAACCTATTATTCCTGTTGAGACTGTTCCCCATGCAGAGTCTGTTGATCCTATTGCTCCATCACCCTCTCCCATAGCTCCATCTGATCCCATTATCCCTGTTACCACTCCTTATGTTGAGGTTTCACCTCCTGTGGATAATGTTTCTGTCCCTGTTATTGATCCTTCTGCCTCTGTAGTTTCTAGTCCTGTTGAGGATCTTATCTCTTTTGATGATGAAGAACCTTTAGCAAATATTTTAATGGATTTGAGGGGAAAGAAAAAGGTGGCTGCTACTGATTTAGAGCCTTTTGATGATGAATCTGATTCGAGTTCTGATAGTGATGATACTGCATCTGATGAGAACTACAAGCTAGGAAGAGAAGATCTTGACCAAGAGAAAGAGGACCAAGAGATAGATTCCTCTCCTGATGATGACACTGAGATTGAATCCATCAAAGTTCCATTCCCTTCAAAAGATGTGTCTGAGGATGTACACACATCCAGACGCACATCTACAAGGAAGAAAGCTGACAAGGGTATGTCTTCTACTCTTACCATTACTCCTACCCCAAAACCCTTTTCCAAAAAATTCTTGACCAAAAAGGCATCTGATAGGTTTGGCCTAATTTCCTCTAAAGCTTTTATTGTGGAAATGAAAAGGGATAGGGAAACCTTTGTTAAGCTTGGTATGGATAAATTTTTTGAGGAAAGAGGACTGTTTTTAACTGTGGATCATCCCCTACCTTTCTACCCTAAGATGGTGTATGAATTTTATGCCAATTTGACTAAGGGATTAGATAAGAGTTATTCCTCTCCTCCCACTGTCTATGTTAGAGGAGTATTTGTCCCCTTTTCCTTATCTGTCATAAATGATTTACTTGGTTTGAATGATAATTTGGATGAGTTAATTTCTATTGATGATGATGAGCTTGTGTCTGCTATCACCCATGGAAAGGTGACTTCTTGGCCTGTGAAGCCAAAGGATTTGGGTAGTGGATCGTTATCCTCCCTTTATTGTTTTCTCCATTATATTCTTGTTGCCAATCTTTGCCCCTCAAATAACAAAACCTCAGTTACTAGGGTGCAAGCTCTCCTTCTATATAGATTGGGCATCAAGAGGCATATTAATTTTGGTGATTTCATCTTTAGGAAGATATGTGATTATGGAGAGTCACCATCTAAAAAATGGTCTTTACCCTATCCTTCCTTGATTTCTCAAATCCTTATTGCCAATGGAGTTAAGCCTGAGAAAGGAGAAGAAAAGGTTGAAAATTTTGCTCTGTTTAAGGAATCCAAAACCCTGCTAGACCCTAAGCAAAGACATGTGGATCTTCCTTTGGGTACTGTTCCTGAGCTTGGTATGCCAGATGTGGACACATCTGAAGACAACTTTGTGGCTCAAATGAAGGATTTAGATGCTGCAATTATAGAAGCTGAAGCTCAAGCTCAAGCCTCCTTTGCCCATGCCAACAATTTGAAAGCCCTTAGAGATAATCTCATTCGATGGTATGCTAAACTTTCTAGTCAAAAAGGGGGAGAATCAAGTTCTGGAAATGGAAAGTGGGATCTTTGCCGCGCGCGCCGCTCAAGCTGTGGCTGGATTTAAATGGAGACATTTTGAACTTTAATTTAGGGGGAGAAATTTTTTGGTTGTTTTGATGATGTTTTGTTGGTAGGAAAAACAATTTTAATTTCTGCTTTAGTTTTAAGTTTTTAGTTTCTAAACAATGGTTTGTAATAGCTTTTAATTAGGATGTTTGCTGAATGGTTGCTTTAGTTTCTTTTAATAGACTGTTGGTATTCTGTTTTTGTTCTATGCAGTTTTTATGTGTGGATGTGTTTACACATCTGGACACACATCCATTCAGGGGGAGTTATGTTTTTCTATATTCTGTGGTCATAAAAATGTGATTGTTATAAATCTTTGGTTTTGACCAGAAAGTCCAAAATAGGGGGAGATTGAAACCGTGAGTTTTTGGGAACATATTTATGTTTCCTTATTTCATTATACTTCTATTATGGTAAGTAGATTTTGAGACTTTCATGGAGATTTGTAAGTATCCTACTTTGACTAGGAATTGTAAATATAGTAAATATATTTTATTTATGTACATAGTTTTATATTAGGACTAACCTACTAATATTTGATTTCTTTGTGAGTGTGTTTTATGTTTTCATATAGGAAAAGGAATCTCACAAAGGAAGAGGTCGATTGCATGAAGATCTTCTCCATGGTGCACTATAAATACAAGGCATTCAACACAAGAGAAGCTACGGAATTTTAGAGAGAAAATTACATACTCTTCATTGTATTCGACATTGTTGATTTTAGGTTGTGAGTGAAGGTTGTGCCTTACATCCGTAACTCACATCTAGGTTTTCATAGAGTTCTCTTGTTTTACTTCTGACTAGAATAGATCCTACTTGGGAAAGGGGAGTTGTTCTTGTCGTAGAAGGTGATTAGAACTCGTTTAGTATTTTCATATTTTAGTTTTTCACTTATTTGTTTTTGTAAGAAACGAAAGTTTTTATAGTGAAAATTTTTTGAGCGTAAGCCTAGTTTGCTGATCACACAGATCAGTAAGCGTAAATAACTCTTGAGTTATTGCATTTAATTTGCTTTTAATTACTTTATTCCGCTGCATTATCTGTGGATGTGTGGACAGTTGTGAGACACATCTGTACTCACATCCGTTGCCTGTTGGGTGATTAAAGTTTCCTAGCTACACGAAACTTTCAGAGGTGTTTCCTAGAGACCCTGCGATGCTTTTGTTCAAATCTCATGCCCATATCTCGCATTATGACTTTGTCTGATTGGTAAAAATTGCTTTTCTTTTTTGTTCTTTCATTGATTTTGGGAGCCCCAATTTCATACAATTGATGAACCACCATGCTTCTTAATGAATGCTTATGTATGTTTTGCCTAGTCTATCATGATGCTTTATGTAAACTTATGCTACATATGTGTATTTTTTGTGTGTATCTAGGAGCTAGTATGTTCCATTTTATGAATGCCATGTTTAGAATAGGATATGAATGATTTCAGTTCACACTTTCTATCTAAGATGCAATGTGTGATATATGAATGACTCTTTTATTTGGGATGTATGATTATTATTCACGATGCTTATTCTCAATGCACTTGTACCTTTCAGGTGTGGAATGAATTGAAGCAGCTCCATGGTGGAGCGAAAGCACCTCTTACTGCTTGGGATGCTTTACCGGATAATGTGAAGATTGGGGTCCGTGCAACTCGCTGGACAGCTTTATTGATTACATGCCCGGGTTGAAGGGTATGAAGAATGTGTTGCAGGCTCTGTGAGAGAGATGGTGGGACACCACCTGTTGACATTCACATAATACTCACTCTCACTACCCTTTCCATATTTTTACATGCAGAAAAGGTGCAAAAATCCCTTACCTCCCTTAAAGTCACCTGCCCAAATAAAGCCTAAAGTCGTAATGTAAAACACCCGTTAAAGCTTCCCACCTAAAGCAAAGTACGTTCCTAAAGTTACATCTCAAAAGACCACTTTGAAATAAAATTTGAGGGGAAAATCTTTAAAAGAGCTGCCCGGGCCGCCCGGCCACAGGGGCTAGCTGCTAGACTAATTGATGCCTAGCTAGACGGCTACCTTGCCTAGCGGGTCGACTACTTTTGTTTTCGGAAGAAAAAAAAAATTGCTCTCTAGCAATCCATTTTGATCCCCTTTTGGGTCATTTTCGCCTTAAATTGTCCCCTCAATCTTCCCTAATAACATCTTTTAAACATAAAAAAAAGGATGTTTAAGTGATTAGGTATATTCGTATGGGGAGTTGCATGATTTTGGAGCAATAAGAAAAATGCATGTCTTCCTTTGCTTTATTTACATATTTCTGCCTTCTAGTCTTTATTTGCAAGAAAAATCAAAAAGATTTTCTTTTATTTATTTTAAAAGAAATTAGCCTTAAAGCCGCACATATTGCACAACTGTTGCATATCTTCTTGTAGGGCATACAACAACCCTTTAATGTCCTGGGGGTTTCAGATAGTTGTTAGATTCTTACTCTTGTTGGAGTATTAATCTTTACACTCGGATGCTCCACTCACTACGAGCACCTCGGTGTAATGACTAGGGAAACCTTTGAGACTTACCTAGATACACCTCATGTAGGCCTAGGTTAGACTAAGAACACTCCTTGACCGGTTGGTTCTAACCGATGTCAATATTTAAATTACATAATAAGATTGATGGTATACTCTTGTCAAACCACTCCGACAGGCCTTGAATGCCTTAAATGATTTGTGGTGCGCCACCACAAGAGTAAATCAACAAACCAATTATTTAATTTAAATAATGATTAAAATCATTAGGTTTAGTTAAATTGATTCTGGCTATGATGTGGAACCTCTACCCAAGGCAGTCCACCTTGAGGTGGAGAAATAAGGTTTGCCTAAGGGTTCCAAACGTCATAGAACGATGAATATCCACTTTCAGAATCCCATGCAAAATGGGCCCATCATGCCAAACCATTAAACTAATAAAACACTTATTTTCGGAAACGAACAAAAGAAAGTGGTCCTAAAAGTCAAAATTTTCCGTCCCGGAAAATAAAGAGAACCTAGCTTGACACCCGTACATATTACTTCAAAAGTAAGCCAAAATATCTTGGGTCCATCCTCCCGGTATCAGACTAATCAGAGTTGATCCTCCAGCAGGGGCGAAGCCAGGAATTGCCTCAGGGGGGGCAAGATTTCACGGGGGTTCGGGGGCAGCGGCCCCGAAATTTTTTTTTCGGGTCGGACAAGTAAAAAATGGGTCGGATCCATGAAATACAATGTATTTTAGTTAAAAATGTAAAGAATTAAGAAATGGGAAAAGCCTAACTAATTAATTAAGATTGATTGGGTCGGATCCATGAAATACAATGTATTTTAGTTAAAAATGTAAAGAATTAAGAAATGGGAAAAGCCTAACTAATTAATTAAGATTGAAAAAATGTGAGGAAATTAGGAGAAAGAGAAAAACAAAACTGTTAAGAAAAAGAAATGGATGGAGAGAAAGAGAGAATAGCAAAGATGGAGGACAAATAAAATTAATTGAAAATGTAGGTAGCATGGCTCGAACATGGATTTGAAAGGAAACACCAAAGGCTTTAACTTCACCCCTTCTACCGCTGAACCACACCACTCACTGGTGTTAATCTTGAAGTTAATTATATATATACATATATAAAAAAAATATGGGGGGGGGGCAAAATTTTTTTTTTCCACTGCATTTCCGCCGCTGGGGGGGGGGGGCGAGTGCCCCCCATGCCCCTGGCTCCGCCCCTGTTCTCCAGCCAAACAGTTCTTGTCGGTTCGCTCAGTCAATATGTCTCAATACAGCAGTAGCTTCAACAACCTCCACAAAAATACGATCTTTGGTATCTCTCAACAGGAGTAACTCAAAAGGCTCCAAGTTCAACTTGAAGCCCTCACTAAGAAAGTAGGGGAATGTGACCTTAACATCCAATATCAAGACAAAAATATATTTAGCCTCGTCCCTACAGCCCTTGACACTGCAAAGATTCCTGCTGGAATTGGTAGTACCTCTTAGCCCGAAACTTCAGTCGAAATTACGACTTCAGCGGCTATTCCGTACCCAGCCATTAATCAAATAGCTTGGACTTATCAGCTATTAGTTGAGTTTGACCAGCTTAACATTCAAAGAATCAGAGAAACACTTGGAGTGGTAGGCACTGACCATGATGCACTGGCTCCTTAGCCAACAACACATCTGCCTATCTCTGTTGAGCTGAAAAATATTCGTGAAAGCTTTGCCCGCCGAGGGCTACTGGGTCTCCCTCAAGCCACGTTTCCAACGACACCACAACCATTTTCAACCACAATAATTGGGGCACATAGTACCTTAATCAGCTCTCTAAAATTGATATCCTGCGACTGCTCGCAGGTATTACTCCGACTTCTGTTGTGAAAATCACGCCCACGCAGCGAAAACGGACCGAGCTAGGAAGAAAAATAAGGGCAACACACATGAAAAGTAAATCACACACAAAGGAACACACAAGAATTGTTAACCCGGTTCGTTGCAACAACAACTACGTCCGGGGGCGCTATCAAGCCAAAATATTCTCTCTAATATTTTCCGATGTTACAATTTGTCTCTAGGCTATCACATGTATTTATAGGGAACAAGAAATCAAAGACCTAGTAATAAAAGGATTCCTACTCAAGAAAGTAATCTTCTTTCTTCACAAGTCCTACCAAATATTACTACCAAAAGGAATCACCAAGCAAGAAGAGATCTGGTCAAGATAGGAAACAAATCTGCTGTAGAAATATCCACTCCGTCACGTGGGCGGTCGCCCATCGCCCCATAGGCGGTCGCCCAAGATAAATTTCCCACGAGCCCAACCTTCTGTACGCATGGGCGGTCGCCCACCACCATCATGGGCGGTCGCCCATCCCGACAGTCTCTCCTCCGGATTTTTCCTTCATTCATGGTTTTGACTCCACATCCCAACAATCTCCCACTTGGAGACAAACCATCCATGATACCTCTTCTTGAAACAAATTTCAGTGGCCAGCTATTGCGTTGGTAGCGCCCGGCCTCTTGTCTAGTTATCCAAGTGAGTTGAAGCTGAGCAACGCTTCAACATAACTGTCGGTTCTACCATGCTCCGAGTCTTCATTCCGAATGATCCTCCCTGCACATCCCCGCTCACTTGCTTGCTAACTATCGATCCTGAACAGCGCGAATCCACGTGCCCCACACAATCACAAGCTTGGAACCTTTGTGTGTTCTTTGCAACCCATCGCATCACCGTTCTAGATCCCGCTCCCATGTTGGCCAAATTGGCTCCGCGTCGGCCGACTTCATTACCCAATTTTCTACCAACATAGCGTTTCGTGAAATTTCTCCCACCATGGCGATCTCGGCCACCACCATTCATCATTGGGATGCGCCTTCGTTTCCCCCAACGACTCATGTTGCATGTGGTATACAACATATTTTCCACGCCGCCACGAGCCACCAAGCTAGCTCCGCGGTTTACCTTCCATATCCCACAACCGAAGGTCACCACACAACCCTCCTTATCAAGTTGCCTTATGGAAATCAAGTTCCTCTTCAAATCCGGAATATGTCGCACATCACGTAGCCGTAAAACAGTCCCATCCGTTGCTTTGACCTGAACAACCCCCTTTCCAATGACCTTGACAAGATGATCGTTTCCCAAGCGAACAACCCCAAAATCACCCGGAACATACTGCTCCATTCTTTCTGCACTGGTGCATGAATGAAACGTCGAGCCCGAATCCAAAACCCACGAATCTGTTGAACTGCTCCCACCCAAGATTAATACGTCCGCCATCTCTTGAACATTCAATTCCTTCGCTCCGCTCGACCGCTTCGGACAACTTCTCCTAAAGTGCCCCTTCTCCCCACAATCGTAGCAAGTAATCACCTTCTTGCCACCCTTACTCTTTTCACCGACATTTAGTGCTAGCCCCGATGTCCCACCCTTGCTCTTCCTACGAATTTCTTCGCCAAGAATCACATCAACGACATCCGAAAACTTCAGCTTCACTTTTCCTGTTGAAACGTTAACTGCTATCGCAGTCGTATCCCAACTTTCCGGCAAAGAAGAAAGTAATATCAATGCTAGTACCTCGTCATCAAGAGTAACAGCCACGGAAGACAGTTGGGTCGTAGTAGATTTGAATTCACTTATATGCTTTGTTGCCGACATGCCTTCCACCATCCTTACGTTCAACAGCTTCCTCATTAGATGAGCTTTATTCGCCGCCGATGGTGCCTCGTACATGCTCGCCAACATCTGTAACATCTCCATGGTAGTCTTCGCCTCCAAAACATTCTTCGCCACATCCTTGGTCAACGTTTTCCTAACAAGCCCTAACGCTTTCCGATCCAAGATTTCGAATTTTGCTTCCTCTATGTCATCCGGCTTTTCTTTTAATGGTAGATACAAATCCTTGTTCCACAAAACATCCTCGATCTGTGTCTTCCAAAATTTGAAATCTGTCCCATCAAACTTTTCGATCAACACCTTATTACCATCCTCCAAAGCTCCCAAGAAATCCATAGCAAAAGACCAGCCAACCAATGATTCGACAAAACCAAAGGGCTCTGATACCAGTTGTTGTGAAAATCACGCCCACGCAGCGAAAACGGACCGAGCTAGGAAGAAAAATAAGGGCAACACACACGAAAAGTAAATCACACACAAAGGAACACACAAGAATTGTTAACCCGGTTCGTTGCAACAACAACTACGTCCGGGGGCGCTACCAAGCCAAAATATTCTCTCTAATATTTTCCGATGTTACAATTTGTCTCTAGGCTATCACATGTATTTATAGGGAACAAGAAATCAAAGACCTAGTAATAAAAGGATTCCTACTCAAGAAAGTAATCTTCTTTCTTCACAAGTCCTACCAAATATTACTACCAAAAGGAATCACCAAGCAAGAAGAGATCTGGTCAAGATAGGAAACAAATCTGCTGTAGAAATATCCACTCCGTCACGTGGGCGGTCGCCCATCGCCCCATGGGCGGTCGCCCAAGATAAATTTCCCACGAGCCCAACCTTCTGTACGCATGGGCGGTCGCCCACCACCATCATGGGCGGTCGCCCATCCCGACAGTCTCTCCTCCGGATTTTTCCTTCATTCATGGTTTTGACTCCACATCCCAACAACTTCCACCACAATTAAGACTGCAAGTCTTCCTGCCGGGAGAACCTCCACCGAGAATCTCATCCTCAAGATGATCAGTGACATCAATCAATGCTTGGGTGAGCTAGATAAAACCGATGCCACCAGTGTCACTCTCAACCCACAACGTATCTCAGTCCTGCCAGCCAGATTAAAAGTCCCAGAAATGGAAAAATCCCAAAGAGTTTGATGCGGTAGCCGACGTTGTCCATCCTTTCTTGTCAAATAAAGTTCTTTGTGTCTCTCGATTCCCCCTCATTGCCAACTTAACTAGTGACAAATCAACTAATAATAAAGATAAAGAACAAGTTAATGACGAATCACTAGAAGAGGCAGACACTCTGAATGAAGAACACATTAGACAAAACACAAAGCAGGTAGCTAGTTGAGGGGATACTAGTGTTTCAATTCCAAATGAAGTGTTGACAACTGTAAACTTGGAAACAGAAGAAGAACCTAAGGAAGTACAGATCGACAGTTTCTTCCATGGGGCCAAAAAAGAAGCACTGGTTCAGTTACTAAAGGAATTCATGGATGTCTTCACATGGTCTTACAAAGACATGCCAAGGCGAGATATATCTATTGTAGAGCACACAATCCTATTGTATCTTGAAATGAAGTTGGTCAAGCAAAAACTCAGAAAGATCTGGCCAGAGCACTCATTACAAGTTAAAGAGGAAATTGAATAGCTACTCATAGTGGGATTTATCAAGGTGATTCAGTACCGAACTTGGTTGGCAAACCTGGTTACAGTTACCAAAAGTAATGGGAAGATACGCTGTTGCGTTGAATTCCGAGATTTAAATAAGGCCAGTCCTAAAGGCGACTTCACACTGTCGAACATTGACATGTTGGTGAATGCTACAATAAGCCACGAGGTCAAGTCATTTGTTGATGACTTTGCAAGGTATAATCAAATAAAGGTGACAGAGGAAGATCAACATGAGACAACCTTCACCATTCCATGAGGCACTTTTTGCTACACGGTCATGCCTTTTGGGCTAAATAATGTTGGGGCTACCAACCTGAGAGATGTGATAGCACTATTCCATGACATGATCCATAAAGAAATAGAGGTGTACGTGGATGACATGATCATACACTCTAAAGGATCCAATGGCCAACACATGAAAGATTTAAGGAAGTTCTTCACCAGGCTCTAACAATACTCTATGAGACTCAACCCGGCCGAATGCACCTTCGGGCTAGTCAAAGGAAAGGTTTTGGGATATATGGTTATAGGAAGAGGCATTGAGGTTGATCTGTGCAGATAAAGGCCATTACAGAAATGCCTCCACCGCAGACTCTAGAACATGTCCACAGCTTCAGTCGGTTCGTCAAATAGTTGACCTTAATGTGTAAAACTATCTTAAAAATCATGAAGAAGAATGCTAGTATTGAATGGAACAAAGGGTGCTAGCACACGTTTAAAAGATTAAGGCTTATCTAATAAAACCCCTCGTGCTGCTTCCTCCACATAAAGAAAAGCCACGGTTGCTTAATGTTGCAATCACTTAAACCACGACAGGGGGTACCTTGACCCGAGAGGATTGAGTCACTTGAATTAAGAATCCTATCCACTTTATAAGCAAGAGGGTCCAAAAAGGTGAACTTAACTACTCTCAGCTGGAAAAGGCATGCATGACACTGGTTTGGGCAGTTCGAAAGTCTAAAAATTACACATGAAACCATGAAGTCCTCATGATCTCAATACGAACACAACTCACCTCAAGGACATGGTGAGTTTATTAAAGGAGGCTGCTCAAGAATATACCATCCGAGACAGAAAATAATCTACAGACGCTTTGGCCACTCTGGTATCCCTGTTATAAATCTCTGATGGGAAACCAATAAGGCCTTTCCAAGTCAGAAGAGAAAACATCCATCCCACTGCAGTTTAGTGGAAAAGAGACCAACGTTGCTATAAGGATCACCATATGTAGAAGTGTTCCATTATATGAAGGACAAGACTTAGCCTCCGTATAGTACCAAGAAACCAATTGTAATGGTCCGTACATTGTTAAAGGCATACAGTCGGGAGGTGCAGTAAGACTGGCAGATTTGGAAGGAAATCAATTCTAGCAGCTAGCCATCCTCGACGAACTCCACCATTACTATATGTAAAGCGCAACATCCCCTCACATTATTTTAATTTTTTTATTTTTTTTAAAAAGAGAGAATAAAACTCGCCAGGTTGAAAACTCGAAAGGGCAGCCTAGGCCAAAGTTAGAGCAACAAGTACAAAAAAGAACCCCGCTAGGTTTAAAATCCGAAAGGGCGGCCTAAGCAAAAAACAAGGTGACCAAAAAAATCATTAATCTTTTCTACACGTACTTGCGTGATTTACGATGACCTAAGCCCTTAAGTCTTCTTGGTAAAAGGGTAACGTAGGCACCCATTACTGGTCCGGTCTAATAAATGTAAATAAATAAATTTTGTTCAATATATAAAGCATGTGTGAATGAATTTCGTTTCATTTTATAAATAAAGTACTCCGTTGTAAATAAATAAAGAAATAAATTTTTATTTCATTACCATCTGCAGTTTTTCTTACACTTTTATTGAAGAAATAACAAGAATTTCTAAAGCTAGCTACATGCTTTGAAAATAAAGAAATAAAAATAAATCTAAAGATAAAGTGTCTGCAACTACGGGCAATGATCAGCCTCTTGTCACTCTGACCAACTATACACAGACTCATTGTCCTCTTCTTCTGCACCCGGGACCCTCTGCCTCGTTCAAGTTACCCCCCATACCCTCTCGCACATAATCATCAGGGAGATAAAAAAAAACTCTCCGCATGTGAGCCTCTATCTCTCGAAGTCTTAGACTCAGGCTCTATCGATAACAGTGCTAAATACACTTATCCAAGTGCCTTTCAAAGTGTCTTCCATATCTCTTATGTTATCCGTATACCAAACCAAATATTCTGCCAATAAATAAATGCACCCATAGCCACTAACAAGGGGCTTGGGAGAAAATACATTGGGTCTCCAACACCGGCGAATCATCTCAACAGTCCCAATGGTAATTTACCTCTTGTGCTAGAAGCTAGGTTTGACATAAATAAAGTCATTTGGGATCACTTGCTCTAGTCCGTACCGACGAAGCACCCAACAAGGATAATAATAGATGAACTCCCACAGGCCAGGCACAAGGATCATCCCACTCCCGTCAGCCTGATCCCGAATAGTAGTAATCTTCCAATGCAGTACCCTCCTCTGGATAGAAAGTCATCATATTAGCCATATATGTCTCCCAGCTCTACTTGTCAGTAAAATAAGGCAAAAAGACATGTCCGCCCTCCCAAGGTGAAGCGTTAGCGGGAACAAGAGCAAGATAGCGCAAGCGCTCCCAAAACCATAAAGTTATCAAATAAGGGCTCCCGTCAAACATGTATTCATTCCCGAAGTAAAGATTCTCAACGCCTCTCAAGGTCTCCCCTAGGACCAAAGCAGGCCCGTCCCAATAAATTTTGAGGCCCTGTGCTAATATAAATAATGGGCCCTTAATATATATATAAAAATACACAACTTAAATATTTTATTTAAAAAAAGACATCCTTTGGGCACTCTTTGAAGCAAAATCATCAATCAATTCTTCGTATTCTACACTTTCCAAGAGCTCATTCTCAATCGCTATCATCGCTAATCCATTAAGTCTTTCTTGTAACATTGTAGAACGCATATAAGACTTCAACAACTTCAGTTTTGAAAAGCTTCTTTCTGCAGATGCAACAGTTACGAGAATAGTCAACAAAATTATATAAGCAATAAACACATTAGGAAAACAATCCAAATTTTTCAAAAATTTCAAAATATCAATAGCTCCCACTATGTCTCCGGGTAAAACCTCCCTAAGCAACTTCACTTCCACAAATAATTCATTTTCATCAATATCAGATAACTCATTATGCTTAAATGCATTTTCAAATTGAATACAAGAATTCTTCAAACTCATATCATCCAATGACTTAAAATTGTGAGAAGTAAACAAGAACCCAAAAATACTTTCATATTTTTCAAATTGCTCAAATCTCCTAGTAAGAGAACTAAGTGCTTGATCGACTATGTAAAGGCCACAAATACAATGTCTTCACTCTTTAGACTCTTTAGTCTCTCATGGGCATTTTAACAAACACATAGTCTACATGAACTGATGAACAATGAAATGGGTGATCAGACAAGTAAACACCAATGGGAATTGCACAATTGACAATTGTAGAGAAGAAATTGATCGGAGAAGAAAAGAAATTGATCGGAGAAGAAAAGAAGAAAAGAAGAAAAGCGATTTCCTAAATTACGATTATGAGTAATATAGAGATTATTGAATTTTACCGTTGTTTTGCAATCGTCGTCGCTTCTTCAATTCAATCAAGCCGCGATTTCGAATTGCCGTTTGATCTTCTGCGTAATTTCCGTGCCATGATTCATGAATCTTCCTTTTCTTTTTCTTTTGGCAGTCAGCGTTGCTCTTGCTGGCCGCGTAACTGCGTTTGCATTGCTTTCTTTCTGCTGGTGTTACTTTTGGGCTATGTAGTATTGGGTTGGGGGAAATTTTGGGGCCCTATAAAAAAATGGGCCATGTGCTATTGGCCCTTTTGCACATTCCAAGAGCCGGCCCTGGATCGAAGGAACAATGTCATGTGCTCTCTCCACTGGGCCTGCATCACTACCTCTAAACAATGCTATTGGGATACCCAGACCAATCCAGGAAAAAGGAATTAGTAAAAGCACAGAGAGCAAAAGCATTCAGCATAGCCTCAAAGTCACCACCAAATCGACTTAAAAATGGTGGGATGGTACTAATGTCAATACAAACTTCATCCACTATGTGCTCAACTTCATCCTTGGTAATCCTAAGAAGTTTAGCCAAATGACCAGTAGGGGATTCAACCCTCAGAACTAAAGTTATCAGATCCAAAGAAACTTTGCCCATCAAAGCATGAAAGCCTTCAAAAGTGGGAGTTACTTCATTAAAGGAGAAAGTTGAACATGTTAGCATTCTCGTCCCAAAAACGAGCTGCTGCTTGCAATATGGGCCAATCTACCATGATTTGGCTTAACCCCCAGATGAAATCAAAGCCGTACTTGCCTACAAACCTAGCCCTAAAGTGCATGGATGTCACGACCCTAAAGTTAGGCACCATTTTGTTCACGAGTTGAGCACGTGTGGTTGGGATGAGTAGCATTTTATTTTACGCATTTCGTAATAATTGGTATTTTTATGTGTTAGTATTAGCATTTTAATAATTTGTGTGATATTCTAAGTATATTAATAAATTAATTTTAATCATTTATTTTCTAAATGGAATAGATAAGATTGATTGTGGTAAAGTTATAATAATGGAACTTTTATATAAAAAGCTTTATAAAATATAGAGGGGCTTAAGTGTAAATTTAAGGTTAAGATAATTAAGTATAATAACTCAAATTCTTAAGGGGCTAGAGTGTAACCTTGGTTTTACATATATCCCTTTTCTTCTTCATGATCATTCCAGAGAGAGACCTTGGTCGGTAGAGAGAAAGAAAATCAATTCCTCCGTTCCAAAAATCCTTTTGATTTATTATCTTCCCAAAATTCTTAAAAATCAACCGTTAGTCCGTTTTGCGATCCGTCTGCAGCAGAGCGATCAGGGAGCCGAGGGGAACATTTAGAGCCGATCAGATCGTCTTTTTATTTCGGCATATTTTTAGTAAGTTATTATGATTTCTTTCGATAAATGTTCATACTATTTATAATGATGATATTATGACTATATAATTGGTTCCTGATAATTTTGGTATTTTATTTGGGTTTGAAATAAAAGAAGAATGGATTGTTGAAATGAGTATGTTAAGGGTTTGGGACATAAATAGGGTGAGGGTAGTATCATGGTTTAGTTAAAATGATAGGAAGTGATACTGCCATGTATAGGACTTGGAAAAAAAATATGTGAAATAAATGAGTTGTGGTATTTTTGGGTCATGATTAATTGGTTTTTGAATTGAAATGAACAGGGGTTTGAAATTAGTATGGAATAAATGTTGGTCTAGGGGATGGGGTAATTGGAAAGGTGAGTACTATTAACACCAACTCATTATTTTTGTGACTTAATTATCAAACTATCCCCCATTTATGAAACATCTATACTTCCTTTATGGAGAATAGGCAGTCCATGTATAATGTTAAGTCTCAGTGAGCTCTACCATTAACTTCACATCGCTACATCAGGATACAATTGGATCATTGGTGAACAGAGTTGTTGTGATAATGAAGCAAGAGGAGGCTTTACTTATTTAGACAGGATTAGAAATAGAAAAAGTTTTGAGCACTCTTAAATTGATTATCCACTTTAATAAGTGATTTTCACTCAAAAGAGTTTATGGACATGTCCACAGTTCATTTGGTATGTTACTGTTTCCTGTGAACAATTCTATTTTCTAGGTCATATGAACTAGTAGGCTGACCTTTCTGAACAATTGAATTTTGTAAATTTGAATGATGGTAAAAAATAAAATGTAGAGTTATTAGACTGTGAAAATGAACAACTAATCACACCCAAATCAAAGGGGTATGCCATTACTTCCGGACCAGCATAGTGGTCCTCTTTCTGGTGGCTAGTCTAACATAGTATGTAAGTTGGATAACGAAGCAGCAGATGACTTTGTTCCTTTCCTTGCCTTGTTGCTGATGTTTAACCTGATGTTGATTTTCTGGGCAAGAGCACGAGTCGTGCCCTGAGGCACGAGTCGTGCCTTGCTGTCGTGCCTTGTCGTGCCTTGGGGACAACTGATTCTGAAGGGGTGTAAATGGGGCACGAGTCGTGCCCTGGGGCACGAGTCGTGCCCTGCCTTGCAGCCTATGAACCTTTTTTTAAGCTTTGAAAACCTAGTTTAATCAGTATATAATTGAACTCTTTTCAACTATGATTCTAATACAACTTTAGTACTATACAATGGAACTTTAAATAGTCTAAATTGATATTGGAAATGTCTTTAAATATTGACTTGAAATGGGTTGAAAGGTAATTGTGGAACTTGAACCAAAGTTAGTAAAACTTGGTAATTTGTTATGGAACATGTATGGGAAGTGTTCAATAGTACGACATGGATACCTATGGTTTACTTGGTTTATATTGTGGCTCTATGCTATTCTACATTCATGGATATTGGTTCATGTAGTGCATGAAATAAATGTTACACGATTTCAGTTGAGTGAGCATGAGCATGCACACCATATGTGAATGATTGTGACTCAATAGTATTTATATATATCTTATACTATTTGAGGTTAAACATGAGTAATTGTACCATGTTACATGTTGATAAACATGAGTAATTGTACCATGTTGTATATTGTTATCCCAAAGTGTGGAATTAATTTCAAGTATCTGTTATGTGCTTGAATGTGATTGAGATCAGCTGATGTTTAGGGGTATAACGGAATACGATCAATTATGGAAAGTGTGACCTAATGTGATCGGATTACGTTATACCTGTGACTGTCCCCTTCTGTGGCCACAAATTGGTGTTATAGCATCTGTATTGAGCCAAAAGCCTTACAGAGTTGCTAGTATCTTATATGGTTCCCTGAAAAACGGGTCTTATAAGATGTGAATATGCCTAAGCAGTTCACAAGAGAGGAGTTATTATAATAGCTCTCTCCGTTATATGGTATTGGTTCTGGTGGAGGTTTATCTTCCGATATTGTACGACTTATTGGTCAGACGGGAAAAGGTAAACCAAGGTAATGTAATGTGTTTACCGCTTTCCAAATGTGACATTGAGCAACGTGTTTACGTGTTGCATATTATCTGGCATATTTTTGCATGCATAATAGCTTACTGAGATTCTTTCTCACCCCTTCTCCCTTTAATGTTTTAGATCGGCCTGAGACAAGAGGACCCGACCAGTAAGGACGGTGCGGAGTTTGTACTTGTATTTTGGGTTGTCGGGTATGTATATGTCCTAGAAGGGAATGTTGTATTTATATTTTGGTATCTCCTTGGTGGAGTTGTATACATAAACTTTGTTAAAACTTAAACTTTACGAACTTTTGTAAATGTTGTAACTAAAGTAAGTTGGTTGTTAAAGTTTGGTTTACCCCTTTCCTCCAAGTGGAGATGACCCAAGTAGTATTCGAAGGTTAATGTTAAAGTTTGGTTCCTTTTTAGTTAAGTACAAAGTTTTCAAAAATTACAGGTGGTTTTTCTTATTTTGGCTCTCCGGCTCGGGACACGTGTTAGGTTCCGCGTTGGGGTGCCCACAATGGACATGCTTTGCATCCAATCGTTGAATGTATCTTCAAACACAAAAACCTCGCTAGGTTGAAGAAAAGGGCACGTAGGGGCAGCACAATGGTCAAACATGGCTGATTAAAGCTTGAAAATATGAAAAGAATAGAGTTTGTGAGAGGAAAATAGACCAAAAAATGGAATTTACGGCTAAATCCCGTCCGATAGGGTTTAAAAAGATGTTTACGTTGATCAAGAAGGGATACCGCAAAGGAATAGGTCAAATCACTCGACCACTCGAGCGGCTATCAACACCAGCCGGGTGGCTACCTAGTTTAGAGTCGGATGACTAAATCCCTAATCGGGCGGCTACTCCTCGTCTTCTCTAACAATCTGGTTATCTGACTCATAATTCAAATTCGGATGCCCAAATTGACCCTTAAGGATGCCCCGTAGCACTAAACCTTGAACCACTGGAAGCTAAAGTGAAGGGAATTGTAGTATTGCACGCTTATTATCCATTTTACCGGGCTCGCACCCAAGTTAAAAATTCCGTACTATGCGAGAAGTCATAAAGTAGATGGTTTTCAACCCATAAAATGGGACGGAAAATTAAAAGATTAAAGTATAGATTAAATAAGGAGACTACAGAAAATTGGTCTCGGCCTTAATGGCCCGATAATTAAAGTTGTTTGTGCCCAGTGGCACAAAAATAAGGATGTTTGTACCTCACGGTACACCAAAGCGTAAATATAGTTTTATGCCTCATGGAATTTATTCAAATAAAGTCAAAAGATGTTTGTGCCCCGCGAGACACACACATATAATGAAAATAAAGAGATGTTCTTCCCCGTGACACCCTAAGCTAAAACAATAAATGAAGGTGCCATGCGACACCCCAAAATAAATACATGTCTACGCCCCGCGACATGGAAATATATATATATATATATATATATATATATATATATATATATATATATATATATATATATATATATATATATATATATATATATAGTGTTTGTGCTCTCTCTCTCTCCTGCTAACATATGTAGATACCCAAAAAAAATGTTTGAAGTTGGAGGTCACCCTCTCCTCCTCTTCTGCTGCTCCGACCCATCGGTATGACAACTACCGTGTATAAGCCGAGTATCTTTAGGAGATCTTCTATTCCTATTAGGAGATTGTGGTATAGCTGAATTAGGAATGTATCTTGTGCATAAAATAGAATAGGGAAGAATTCTAATTACCTTAGGAGTAGGGAAAAGCTTTGTATATATACTCTTGTATCATCTTTGAGTTAATACACACAGAAAGAATTTTCTTCCCAATTGTTATGTTTTCTTGTACCGGTTTGTACCTCTAACATGGTATCAAAGTTGTGATTGATCCATAGACAAACCCTACCCCTCTTCTTGTTTGTATCCAGCCATCATGACTACCACACCAAACTCCGGCGTATCCGGCCTAACCAGCGGCTTCTCCTCCGCCAATGGTTTACCAATCTTCTATAATCCCACTGCCATCATGGGCCAAACATACCTAACCAAGGACAACTACGTGAATTGGAGTAAGTTGTTCAAAACTCTCCTACGTACTCACCATCTTGCTTTTGTGATTGATCCTGATCAACTGGCAGCTACCCTCGTCGACGGTAAAGAAAACCCATAACATGCCATCTAGAAGGATGCCACAGACTTAGTTTATGGGTGGATAAAGGGCACCGTAACCCCAGCAGTTCAACCGTACCTTAATTCGTGCCTCACAGCACCGGAGGCATGGGCAGTCCTAGCCAAGCGATTTGGCGCGACATCGGCCCTACAAATCGAGACACTTAAAGAGAAGCTACACGATTTGAAGAAAGCTCCCGACACCTCGATTGTGGACTACCTTCTTCGAGCTTCTCAAATTTCTGATGCCCTTACAACAGCCGGCAATCCCGTCGACAATTATGTTCTTATTCAGAGGATTTGTGGCGGCTTAGGGCAAGAATACAAGGAATTCCTCACCGCAATTGCCGCCACCCATGCTCAGACTCCACTTACATTGGATAGGCTGAGTGATTTGTTGTTAAAAGAGGAGATGTTGTTACAGAAATTTGCAATACCACCCGTCCAAACTTCAGCCTTGGTAGCAACTTCTCCGACTCATTCTCTGTCTCTGGAAGCTAATTATACCGGCGGTAGAGTGGCGGAAATCGCAGCAACGGCAACGGACAGAATCAGGGTAACAACAGCAGTGGTAGTAATCAGAATCAGGGAGGAAATCGTGGCGGAAACAATCGAAATCAAGGGAATCGTCAAGGCGGGAATAATGGGAACCGAGGTAATTGGAGCAATAATGGAAGTAATTGGAACAATAATGGAGGAAATCGAAACTATAATGGTGGAAATTGGAATAACAACTGGGGTAATAACAATGGAAATTGGGGAAGCTGGAACAATAATGGGTCTTATGGAAGAGGAAACGATCGAGGTGGTGGTCGTGGTGGCTCTCATACTTCCGGCAGGGGAGGCTCTTCGGGTGGTGCTGGTAGCGGACATGGGGGTTCAAACCCGAATATTGAATGTCAGTTATGTTTCCGGATGGGTCATGGAGCACTTGATTGTCAGAACAACACTGCATACATGGCACAGTCGGACCCGTTTATTCTTGATTCCGGTGCCACAAACCACATGACAGCCGATCCTTCTTCTTTTTTCGGATCTTATCCATATTCAGGTAAAGATGTAGTCACTGTTGGTAATGGCAATAAGTTAAATATTTCTCGCATTGGTCATTCTTCACTTCACATCAATAATCGAACTTTTGCACTTCGTAATATTCTTTATGTTCCACATATTCATAAACCTCTATTATCCATTTGTCAATTCTCCAAGGATAATAATTGTTTTTTTGAACTTGACTCTTTTGGTTTTCGTGTTAAGGATATTCGAACGAAGGAGGTTCTCATTACTGGCCATAATTCCGGGGGATTATACATGTTCTCCTTCAATTCCAAATCGCAAAAGAGTCCTGTTGCCCTTCTTGGTGAATGTTCCAGTCAGGATATTTGGCATGCTCGTTTGGGTCATCCATCTACTCCGATTTTTAAAGTTTTGTGTCGTCAGTTTAGTTTACCTTTGAGTCATAAAATAAATGAACAACATAGTTGTCATTCTTGTCCTTTAGGAAAGTCTAGCAAGTTGTCCTTTAATCTTAGAAATTTTAATGCACTTAATCCCCTTGATATTTTGAATTTGGATGTTTGGGGTCCAGCCCCGGTTTTTTCTTTGATTGGTTTTCGATACTATCTTTCAATTGTTGATGACTTCTCTCGTTTTGTTTGGATTTTTCCTATGACTCATAAATCTGATGTGACTCAAATATTCTCTGACTTCAAAACACAAATTGAAAATCTTTTGTCTCGTCGTATTCATGCTATTCATACTGTTAAGACTGTTCAAACTGATGGGGGGGGTGAGTTTACTAGTCGTCTGTTTACCTCTTTTCTCAAAAGGGTGGGTATTCATCATCAACTTACCTGTCCTTACACCCCCCAACAAAATGGGGTTGTCGAACGTAAACACAGACATATCGTAGAGATGGGTTTATGTCTCATGGCTAAAGCCAAAGTTCCTTACAAATTTTGGCTTGAGGCTTTTAACACAGCTGTACACTTAATAAACCGTCTCCCTATGCGACAACTTCAATTCTTGTCTCCTTATCAGAAATTGTGGAAACGAAAACCTGATTATCGTTTTTTAAAGGTTTTTGGTTGCTCTTGTTTTCCACATATTGTTCCTGTTAATGCTCACAAACTTATGCCAAAATCAACACATTGCATCTTTCTTGGTTATGATAATTCTCGCAAAGGATATCGTTGTTTAGATTTATCTAATGGCAAAGTTTATTTATCAAGACATGTGATATTTGATGAATTTAGTTTTCCTTGGCAAGACAGTAGTACAAATAAATTGTTAACAGGAACGAACGGAGCGGACTTTGGACCTTATGTTCTTTTGGACCACGACATGGAGATATCTAAACAATCTAGTTCGGGCTTTAAATTCAGTCCAGCAGCCATTGGGCCGGCCCTCTCTCCATCAGGCCCGTTCCCCATTCCCCGTCAGACTAAGCCGCCTACTACTGGGCCTCCAATCGTGGCCAGCCCATATCAAGCTTCGCAGCGGCCCATTTTCTCCAACAGCCCAGTCCCACTTGATTTTCCGCCAGTTACACCCACCTCCCAGGCTGTTCAGCCGAATGACATGCATCAGCCCTCAGTTTCCATTACTTCCAGTTCCACCCCTGGTAATTCAGCCTCGTTACAAGGCTCATCTACTAGTTCTGATTCGGTTAGTCCTGTTAATTCTGATGCTGGTTCATCCACTCCACCATTAAAATATCGCGGTGTTTCTGAGCTGTTGGCAGCGACTTCCCCATATACATTGCCATCTGCTTTGGTTGCAATTCAGAATGACCCATTATCTTATGAACCGAGGACTTTTAAACAAGCCTCAAAATTTTCTCATTGGAATTCATCTATGAAAGAAGAGCTCTCTGCCTTGTATAAAAATGGGACGTGGTCCCTTGTTCCTTATAATCCACATATGAATGTGGTGGGATGTCGATGGATTTTTAAGGTTAAAAGAAAGGCTGATGGCACGATTGAGCGACATAAAGCTCGTTTGGTTGCTCAAGGGTTTACACAGCAATCCGGACTAGATTATGACGAGACCTTCAGTCCGGTGGTCAAACCCTCTACCATTCGAACAATCTTGACAGTTGCCCATTCTCGAGATTGGGTTATTAAGCAGCTCGATATCAGGAATGCGTTTCTTAATGGAATTATTTCTGAGGAAGTATATATGAAGCAACCTCCGGGTTTTGAGGACCCTGCTCAGCCCAACTCAGTTTGCCGCCTACATAAAGTGCTTTACGGATTGAAGCAATCCCCTCGCGCTTGGTTTCTTTGTCTTCACGAATTTCTTCTTCGTCATCAGTTTGTTAATAGCCGTTCTGACTCTTCTCTATTCATTCGGCATTCATCTGGTACTACTACCATTATTTTGGTTTACGTAGATGACATCATCATCACAGGATCCTCCCCCTCGGTTGTCTCCTCTATGATTGATGATATTTGTGCAACTTTTGAAAGTCGTCAGTTTGGTGATTTGAGTTATTTCTTGGGACTTGAAGCTTCTCGGAATGATAACTCATTACAGTTGTGCCAAAAGAGGTATGCACTGGATCTTTTGGATTGATTCAATATGTCAGATTGCAAGCCAGCGTCTACTCCATCAGCTCCACACTCACGATTATCAGCACATGAGGGTGATCCTTTGCCTGATCCTTCCTTGTATCGGAGTCTTGTTGGCGGATTGCAGTATCTCACTCTTACTCGTCCTGATATTGCCTTTTCAGTCAATCAGGTATGTCAGTATATGCATCAGCCTCGTTCCTCTCATTTTGTTGCTGCCAAGAGGATACTTCGGTTTGTTAAAGGCACATTGTCTGTGGGCCTTACTTTTCATCGTTCACCAAATTTATCTATCCGTGCTTACTCCGATGCTGACTAGGCTGGTGATCCAAATGATAGGTCATCCACCTCTGGAGCGTGTATTTTTGTTGGACCTAATCTTGTTTCTTGGACGGCAAAGAAACAAACTACGGTTTCTCGATCGAGTAGTGAAGTAGAATATCGTGCTATTGCAACTACCACAGCTGAGTTACGTTGGTTCTCATATCTATTTCGGGAATTGAGGATCCCTTTCTCTACTCCTTTATTGTTTTGTGACAACATATCGGCATTACACATGGCTCAAAATCCGGTGTTCCATGCTCGCACGCGTCATATTAAAATTGATTATCATTTTGTTCGAGAGTTGGTTACGAGGGGTTTTCTTCAACTTTGATATGTTTATACGGATGATCAACTAGCCGATGTGTTTACTAAAGGGTTATCTAAACCATGCTTTCAGGCTCTTACTATCAAGCTGCGACTCCCTTACGGTCGTCTAGCTTGAGGGGGGGTATAAGCCGAGTATCTTTAGGAGATCTTCTATTCCTATTAGGAGATTGTGGTATAGCTGAATTAGGAATGTATCTTGTGCATAAAATAGAATAGGGAAGAAATCTAATTACCTTAGGAGTAGGGAAAAGCTTTGTATATATACTCTTGTATCATCTTTGAGTTAATACACACAGAAAGAATTTTCTTCCTAATTGTTATGTTTTCTTGTACCGGTTTGTACCTCTAACACCGTGCACGTTGCCGCTACCACTGCATTTGCCACCATCACGCACTCTTTGTGCAAAGCGCTCAACCGCGTGAATCAAAGAAGCCCTCAGCCACAGGTTCTGCCGCATCACCCGCTCATAAGCCACAACTCCAACCTAGAAAGGGTAGAAAATCATCAAAAAACAAACATATATGGTACAAGAAGTACAGGGTACAATAAAGACAATACAACATAAAGCCAGAAACAACCAAAACAAGCTAAAGAAAGAAGGCACATATCGCCTGGGTGCCTGGCAATCTAAGCTGATCAGAGAATACCTCGGGAATAAAAGGAGGAACGTGCTGAGGACCTGCTAGAGGCAGCTTTGGAGGACCAGTCATGATGTGGCCAAGAAAGAAGTCATACTCTATGTTGTTTGGATCCGCAAAGTTAGCACTCGGAACACAATCCCATTAAGGATCGTCGACATCCCAAATAGCCAGTGACAGCATGATATTCGGGGGATATATTGGAGTAACATAATCACAATCTGACCCATGCTTGATAGTAACCCACTCCTCGAGATACATAGAGTCTGAATGGAGGCCCCTCCTCTTCCTCCTCAAAGTAGTATAGTCAAGGTCCGACTTAATAAGGTGGTGCATGGTACCCCAGGGATAAAGCTCCATGTTCTAAAGGACTACCTGAGAAGCAGCTCAACTTCACATCTCAATCATCGAATATGTCTTGGACCCCCTGCTATGGAACCATTTCTATTGCATGCTAATCCACCTAGACATCCAAAGAAACTGGACCTCACTCAAGAGGGAGTCGAAAAGGCGACATCCCAACGCCTCATAGGCCCATACCTACTCAAAAAAGAAAGCAATTCTATTAAAAAAGTGGGTATAGGACAAAAAAGTAGAAAGTAAAGCGAAGATAATAGTTGAAGCAAATAAAGAGAGCATGAATCATACCAGCCATCAGAAGGCAAAACACTCTATGGAGTGACCCACACCTCAGCTCAGCTCATCCATACCCTTGTACACCTCAGCTAATCAAGCATAAACCCAGTCTATCCTATTCTCAGGAGCCAAATCTGTCAAGGACCTAAGGAAACTGAACATAGCCTTCGTAGAAAGGTTGGGAAAGAAAGTCTTAGACAAGCTAGACAAGACAAAAGTGTGAGCCACCTGGTCCACAGTAACCAGTGACTCAGGCCTATCTAGATCATTAATCAAGCCCTCCAAAATGCATCTCAAGGTGTTCACCTAGATCCCAGATCCATCCCTTACTTGGACTACACAAAATCCCAATAAAGCCTTCAACCTATCATTGTCCATGACAATTTCATCCCTCCACATCAGGCAAACTCCACCGAAAGGAATACCAGTAATAGCCTGGAAGTCAGCTAGGGTCATAGTCAACTCCCCAAAGCCGAAGTAGAAGGTGTGAATGGTATCCCACTATCTCTCACTCAGAGTCAGCATCATCTTGGTATCCTTATGATCATTCTTAAAGTTATCATAGAAAGTACCAGGACATGCAAGGAAGTGCCCCAAACCGGTCTGGTTCACCATGTCCCACACCTCTTTTGGCAGTATGTTCGTAACCGCGCCCACTGCACCATTAGAACCCCGATACTTCATATGCCCGCCTTCCAGTTGAAAATGTAAACACAGCAAAGGTGAGTGACCATACTAGCAGTTATTTACCATAAAAATACTATTAAAATGCATGCTAAATAAAGAAACTTGAAATAAAGCATCCCAACTTTATATCTTGAAAATATCAAAATAAATTCCCAAAAATAGTACTCATACTAGGGAAAATAAATAGAAAAATATTTTCACAAAAATCACGTTTTTCCAACATGAAGAACCGGTTTTCTGATCCAAGTCGGACGATACCGTGGACAAAATCTGATGAGCCCGGATCTACTGGACCGGGCCCACGCTCGGTCTGGTCCAAGGGACCAGTGACGTGGCAGTTCCTAGACCGCTGGGGGGGAAGACCACGGACAGATAGGCCCTTGAGGTCAAGACCGCGTCCCTCCCCGCATTAATCCTATCAAAGACCGGAAGGATCCTGACCGCTATATTCGTGCCCGCACGACCTGTGACCGTTGGGTCCATGCCCGCAGATTGAATGTCCGCGGGGACCCATGCCCGCCATAGGCGTGACCGCATCAACCGTACTCGCGTCATATACCTTTGACTGCGGCCACAATGTTGACCGCGGGCACATGCCTGCTTCCCGGTTAATGTCAAGCCTTACTGAGCAAGTTAAGCTGCGCTCGACAGGCCACTTGCCGGCTCCCCCATCACGTATTCAATGCGGCTCAGTCAGGCGCCTACTATTCCATTTAATGCTCCAAGCCGGCTACACGGCTCATGTCCCTTTCAGCCATGCCCCCTCTGCAGTCAATGTTCCCTCCCTGACAGGGCCAATTAGCTGCGGACACGTGTAGCTGGTCAAATACCAAAGTGCCCCTTAGGGCTGATCTCATTGCTTACCTCAACAAGCACCATTGCATTGCCTATAAATAGAAGGCCTTTACCCCCTTGGGCAAGGTAAGTTCCATATACAATTGAGTAAGCCATATTACTCTAAACCCTAAACACACACACACTCCAAGGTATTCAAAGCCTTATTATCTCAGTATTCTTACTCTCACACCCGAGGGCCTGAGTTGGAGTAACATCCAACTTTGACCTTAACGGTGTTTCTTTGTGTTGTGATCTAGGTACAAGCAAACCACTCAAATATCCTAGCCAGATATCCTCGAACCGCTCCTGACCCTGAAAAGCTTGGCGTCATCAGTGGTTCCATTGCCGGGAATCATAAACCAGTTTAATCTTTTCTTTATTTACTTCCCGTGTATTTTGTTTTCAAGGCACCTCTCGTGTCCTAAACAAAACGAGTGCCGAAAGGCTCTTCTTTTTCCATCATCTTTTCACAAAATATGTCTAAGATACTGGAAAACGCTGGTCATTTGACCTTGGAGGATGAGAACCAAGCCTCACCCTCCGCTATCAATAGGGGAAAACAAACTAACTATGTCTTCAACAGAATGGGGGCCCGTTCCCAGTCTGCTCACACCCTTTCCCCCGGTCAGAAAGCCATGCACAAGCTCACAGACCAGATACGTGCTGAAAAGGCACAAGCCCTCCTAAACAAAAGTCCCAAAACTCCACAAGCTCCCCCCAGAAACACCACCATGAACACTCCTCTCTCCCCGGAGCAAATCCTAAGGAGACAAGAAATTCTGGACTCCAAATCCAAGCTGGTCGCTGAGGCCATGGTGATTGCCGACCAACAGTTGGAAATGTTCGAAATAGAGGCCAATGGAGGGCTACAATTTCCACAAGGGTCCCAAAGGTTCTCCCAACGAGCTCCCGCTAAATCACTTGCTAGTCAAGCTGCGGGGGCAAACCGGGTTGAACCAACCCTTGAGCGCGGACAGATGGCCAGCGCAGTGTGGTGCACGTGGATGATAGCGAGGAGATTGGAGAAGAGGCGCAGTCAAACCAACGTGTGAGGCCCCAAGCACTACCCCTGGCTCCGGCCAAGGGAAAGGCCGTGGCTCCACGTAATAAAAAACAGAAGATTGATAGCCAGAACCCTGAGTTCGTTGATTTCATGCAGAAGATGTGGGAAACCTATCAGAAGGCAGCCCAAAAATGTGGTCGCACAATGGATGCCTTCAGCGACAAGATCGCGCGGGCACCTATCCAGAAGGGGAAGCCCCCCCAGATGGATACATATGATGGTTCCAAGAACGCGAGGAGCCACATGGGACGATTTGAGGGACAAATGGCATTATTCTCCGCGGACGAATCCGTAATGTGCAAAGCTCTGGCTGCCACTTTCACGGGCAAGGCCCTATCCTGGATGCTGGCTCTCAAACCCCGCTCCATCAACTCTTTCGGCCACTTCAGGAACATTTTTCTTAATGCCTTTGCAAGAGCCGGGGTGCCCGCTAGACCAAAGACAGATCTTGTCCGTGTCAAGCAGGCCCCCACTGAATCCACAAAAGATTACATTGCTCGCTTCAGAAAGGTGAGCGAGGAGATAGTGGATCTGGCAGAGGGGGATATTAGACTTTGCTTTGAGGGAGGCCTCACCTCCTCCTTCCTGAAATTGAATTTCGCCTCCAGCCAACCAAAAACAGTGGAGGAGATGTATGAAAGGGCTTCTGCCATTGCCTCTGCCGAGGAGAGCAGTATGCCCGTTCCCCGAGCTTCAGCCAAAGAAAGAATAAGCCAAGTTCAGGAGACCACCCCAGAGGCCGCCCAAGTTAACAACCAGGGCAAGAACAGAGGCCGTGGGTCGGACAAACTCCGGAAAAAAGTTGCGGAAACAGTCTACACCGAGCTCACCGAGCCACGAGCAGTGATCATGAGGGCATCAGATTTTCCTCCTCCTCCCCCCATGCTCAGAAAACCAAGTGAGAGGAGTAGGACAAAGTTCTGCGAATATCATAATGATCACGGGCACGGAACAGAAGACTGCTTCCAGCTAAAGAGAGTAATTCAGCAGAGAATCAATGATGGGGAACTAACCAGATGGATCAAGGGAAACAACCAGGCCCCCAATAATAACCAACAGCGGGCACGAAACCCTCGTGGTCCCGAGAGGGTGGAAAGAGACAATTTTGAGGATGACGACGGAGACTACAATATAAACTTCATTGGAGAAGAACCTCCCTCCAACAAACAGCTCTCCCTCCAAATCCGGACATTAGAGAAGGTTTTCTCCGTCCCCGCAATGGCTCCGGAAGAAGAGCAAGAAATTGGGTTCAAAAGGAGTGAACTTGCCTCCACCCTTTTTCATTCCACTCAGCCTCTCACCCTCAGAATGAGAATCAACCGGGCAAACATAGGCCGAGTGTTAATAGATACAGGAGCTGCCCGCGATATACTCTACTACCATACGTTGGTAGGAATGAGAATGACTGAAGCACATCTTTTTCCGTACGCGGGCATGCTTGAGGGCTTCACAAATCACGCCGTAAGGGTAAAGGGGACGATTGTGTTTGACGTAACTATTGGGGAAAAACCCATGCAGAAGACGGCCAAGATAACTTTCATGGTGGTCGATCTTCCTTCCCAGTACAATGCCATTCTCGGCGTAACTGCTCAGGCCGAATTGGGAATAGTTGCGTCCGTCCCCCACCAAAGGGTGAAATTTAACACCCCGGGCGGGGTTGCTACCATCAAGAACCAGCCCGGGAGATTCCTCCGAGCACTTGAGGAAAAAAGGAAAGAACAGAAAGGCCAGGCATCCTGCCCGCCAATATTGGGCGAGGACAAATTGATAGAGGGAAAAGGCGAGGACAAATCAAAAAAGGGAAAAACCCTTGCTCTCCCGCCGGCACCCATACCAATTGGCATGCTTTCTTTCCATTCCACGAAGGTGGAGCTCAAGACGAGCAGAAAATCAAAGCAGTTGGCCCCTATTGAGGGAGGTTATATTGATCGGGGAATAGAGGGGAAGATTGACCGCGATATCATATACTCTATGGCAACACTGACTGGAGCTCAGGTCAACCCCCCAACCATAATCATTGACTCCTTGCACAACCGTGAAATCAGCGACCTCCAACCTAACGACGAGCTCGAGGAGGTGGTAATCAATCCCCACTTCCCCGAGCAAACAGTTAAGGTCAGCACGGAAATTCACGGCGAGAGAAGAATCCTGATCGAATTCTTAAGGGCAAATTGTGATGTGTTCGCTTGGAGGGTGGAAGATATGCTGGGAATCAGCGAGGACGTGATCCTCCACAAAATAAACGATGACCCATCCTTCAAAAACATTCATCAAAAATCAAGGTACTTCTCTCCGGAGAAAGAAATTGCGATCAAGGAAGAGGTGGAAAAATTGTTAAAAGCGGGGATAATCAAGGAGATTTCCTACCCCAAATGGCTGGCCAATGTGGTAATGGTCAAAAAATCCAACGGCAAATGGAGGATGTGTGTAGATTTCACCGATCTCAACAAGGCATGTCCCAAGGATTGTTTCCCTCTTCCTCGCATTGACAGATTGGTGGATTCTATAGCCGGCCACAGAGTATTGAGCTTCATTGATGCATACTCCGGCTACCATCAGATCCAAATGGCTCCTGAAGATGTCCGCTCTATAGCCTTCATCGCTGCGGGGAAGACTTACTGCTACAAAATGATGCCCTTTGGGTTGAAAAACGCAGGAGCCACCTATCAAAGAATGGTCAATCTGGTCTTTGAAAACCAACTAGGCAGAAATCTTGAGGCCTACATTGACGATATGGTTATAAAAACAAAGGAAAACTCCCACGAGCTCGACGTGGAGGAAACCTTCAAAAACTTGCGCCGCAATAACATGAAGCTAAACCCCCTTAAGTGCGCTTTTGGGGTCGAGGCGGGCAAGTTCCTCGGTTCATGGTCAATCAAAGAGGGATAGAGGCTAATCCAGAAAAAATCCAAGCCCTGTTGGACATGAAACCTCCTGCTTGCGTGAAGGATGTCCAAAAACTCAATGGTCGCATCACCGCACTTGGCCGCTTCATCTCGCGGTCAGCAGAGAGATGCCTCCCTTTCTTCAAAACTCTAAAAGGGGGGAAGAGAGCTGATGAATTTACATGGAGCACTGAGTGCCATCAAGCTTTTGAAGAAGTCAAAACATACCTCGGGCAGCCACCTCTACTCAGCAGCCCAGTGCCCGGGGAAGAGCTTTTTCTGTTTTTAGCAGTTACTGATCTGGCAGTAGCTGTTGTTCTTGTAAGAGAGGAGAATAACTCCCAAAAACCAGTTTATTATGTATCTAAGGCACTGTCCGCCGTAGAAGGGCAAATCAAAAAAAAAATCGAAAGCAAAATAAATTGGCAAACAGTTTTGAAAAAATCAGAGACCAATGAGTTCGGGGGGATCGCACTCAGCGCCGAGCATGCAGGTCTTACAGTCAGCCTCAAATTGATAGTGCTCGTGCACCCTCCAATCAGGGTCACGAGGCAAAGGCTCTATTGCTACTCTGGGGCATGTGGGGCGCCCTCCCTGCGAGGAGCCACCCCCGAGTAGATCAATAGGGGCTCATCTACGACAATTGTGCCCACATCATAAACGGGCTCCTCCCCGCTATCCAAGTAAAGGGCCAGATGCCTCTCTATGGCACAGCGCATTGCATCGGCAGAGGATGGGTCCGGATAACTGGTAGCGGCCACCTTCATCGGAACTGGACTTGAAGGTTTGGGGAAAGGCCAGCCAAACCTGGACTCAATGACCAAGACATCCCTCTGGTTCCATTGGTCAAATTTGTTTGAAGGGTTAGAGAAAGTCCGGGTTGAATAGTTCCTAGCCTTCAGACTCAGGATGTTGCGGCTGACCTGGTTTTGATAATAGGCGTACAGCCCGGCCAGGGTAGGTTCATGGCCCAGGAATCTGCAGACAGCTATGAAGGAAACTATGGCCCTAATGGTATTGGGAGTCAAATTCATGGGGAGGCAGCCGTTGAACTCCAGGAAAAAGTAGAAGAATGGGTCCAGGGGAAATCTCAGGCCGTTCTCAAATTGGGCACCATAAAAAACCAAGGCCCTATTGTCCTCGCGGACATCAGCTACTGTTTCTGGCCGCAGCTTGTCTTTATCCTTCAAATGTACGTGCCCAAGGGTGCGGACACGGAAAGCTTTACGGTCAATGTTGTACACTTCGTAAATATCCTCCTCCCAGTTGAGGGTAGCCACCTCCTTGGTTTTCTTACTGCGGCCACGACCAGGGTTCACCTCAGCAGCCGGCCTCTTACCCTTATTCCGGGCAGGGGCCACCTCTGCCTCCTCCTCAGAGTCAGGGTCAGAAAAGGCATCCACAATATTCGTGGTCTCCGCGGCCTTCTTGGAGGTCCCCGCAGCCCTCCTAACTTCGACCTCGCGGTCATCCTCCTCGGTCTCCGTGCTCGTCGAGCCAAAGAGACCGATTTCATCACCGCGGGCAGAGGTTACCTCAGGTTCATATCCCCCACCTCCGGCCACCTGGAAATTCAGAGGCTCCAGCTCCTCGCTACTACTCAGTTCAATTGGGTTGGCACCAGGGGCCGCGGGCACCACATTGGGAAAAACAGTTCTCAAGGGCAGAACATCTAGAGGGTCATTCAGGTCCCCGGTGCTCGGTGCCCGCACCTCATTAGTTTGATCGGGATCCATTAGTTCACACTTCTCCCAGTCAGTTATTTGTTCAGGGATACGGATCGCTCTCCTCACAAGTTCAACGGCGTTCAGAGCCTGATCTCTCTCGCGGGGAAACCTGCACAAAACCCCCATTACAAAATTTCTTAGCTGCGGTGATCCCCCCGGCACCGATACATTACGATTGTAGATGTACTTCCTCTTGGCCTCCCACAACCGGGGTGGGACAAAAGGCCCCCAATCATCTCTCTCACAGAAAAACAGAAAACACCTAAGGGATAGCCTTATCCACCCCAATCCTACCTTCCTAAAGATACCACCAGTCCGTTTACAGACGGCAAAGATATCAGGGGTGGACCCATCTCCTAGTTCTATGGGACGGCGGGGTCCAAATTCGCGAGTGGTCATTTCGTTCAAAACCCAGAAAGAGAAAAATAGAAGGAGATGAAGAAGAAAAACACCCAAATACTTACGAAGGAAAACTTGAAGGTTGGATTCGGAGAAACACTAGCACGGATTTCGCAGCAAACAATTTCTCTCTCTAAGCTCTTCGAAGGTTTGGAAACGGTAAAAGGGTTGGAGGTTTAAGGGTTTGGTATTTATAAGGCCTACCAATACGGGTTAACCCGTTAACCCGTATTAATTAGCCCACAAATCCTACCTCGGACCCTGAACCGTCTCCAACGTTTGAAAATTCGAAAATTAAATAAACTTTGCATTTATTGCCCCCCTTGGATGAGCGACACGTACCCCTGTACGTACCACTAACCCGTCTTTTCATCTGCCAAGGGGCCCACCTGTTAACCGGGAGGCACACCATGCAAGGGACCACGTGTCACTCACTGGTGCCTCCCGAACGTTCCCATAGGCCCATGAGGCCAAGCAACAAACAACAAAAAGCGCTAACACTGGTGCTCGCCAAAACGGCGATCCAGTCCTACCGAGCTTCTAGTACCTCCTTGCTCAGACCATAAATAATCACACTCGGAGCTAGGGGCCATTGATGAGCCCGGATCTACTGGATCGGGCCCGCGCTCGGTCTGGTCCAAGGGACCAGTGACGTGGCAGTTCCTAGACCGCTGGGGGGGAAGACCGCGGACAGATAGGCCCTTGAGGTCAAGACCGCGTCCCTCCCCGCATTAATCCTATCAAAGACCGGAAGGATCCTGACCGCTATATTCGTGCCCGCACGACCTGTGACCGTTGGGTCCGTGCCCGCAGATTGAATGTCCGCGGGGACCCATGCCCGCCATAGGCGTGACCGCATCAACCGTGCTCGCGTCATATACCTTTGACTGCGGCCACAATGTTGACCGCGGGCACATGCCTGCTTCCCGGTTAATGTCAAGCCTTACTGAGCAAGTTAAGCTTACTGGCTCTGACAGGCCACTTGCCGGCTCCCCCATCACGCATTCAATGCGGCTCAGTCAGGCGCCTACTATTCCATTTAATGCTCCAAGCCGGCTACACGGCTCATGTCCCTTTCAGCCATGCCCCCTCTGCAGTCAATGTTCCCTCCCTGACAGGGCCAATTAGCTGCGGACACGTGTAGCTGGTCAAATACCAAAGTGCCCCCTAGGGCTGATCTCATTGCTTACCTCAACAAGCACCATTGCATTGCCTATAAATAGAAGGCCTTTACCCCCTTGGGCAAGGTAAGTTCCATATACAATTGAGTAAGCCATATTACTCTAAACCCTAAACACACACACACACTCCAAGGTATTCAAAGCCTTATTATCTCAGTATTCTTACTCTCACACCCGAGGGCCTGAGTTGGAGTAACATCCAACTTTGACCTTAACGGTGTTTCTTTGTGTTGTGATCTAGGTACAAGCAAACCACTCAAATATCCTAGCCAGATATCCTCGAACCGCTCCTGACCCTAAAAAGCTTGGCGTCATCAAAATCAAAGCTAAATTTTTTGGTTCATGCATGTCGAATCTTACAAGATGAATAAATCACCCATAAACAGTAAAATCTAAATCAAACATCTTAAGCAACATGCAAGCATAGTCCAAGCATTGTGAACAAATTTCCCAAATTCTCAAAGTTAAATCTTAAGCATGGGATAAACAAAGAATTTGCAGCAAGTAAAGAGAAGATCAAAGGTGCTTACACGGCTTCTAATGAATTTGAGGTATGGATCACCGACGAAGGATACAACCTTTGAGGGAGATGTTTCGTCATATCATAGTCAAATTGGTTCCTCCTCATGATGTGAGCAACCGGGATTCCTCCTTCCTTGGCTGCCATAGGCTAAATTTTTGCAGAGATTGGTAAAAGAAGAAGAAATTTTGGTGAAGAAATGAGTTATTTTTCTCTCAAGATCGTCAAGTTGCTCAAGAACAACAACAATGGCCGAAATGGAGGTGCTCAGCGCTGTTAGGGAGAAATTCACCGAATGGCCGCCCGACTACTCCTACCAGCCGCCCAGCTACCCTTGGCATTTTGGGCCTCTTTCGGCTCATCTGGCCTTTTTGAACCTATTTTGGCCCAAATCGGCCGGCTTGAAGCCCGAATTTCAAAATTTTGGTACCGAATCACCACTCTCTATTTTAATCCCCAGCATGAGAAAGCGTCAGAATCTCATAGATCTCGTAGCTCTATATAAAATTCCGGCATGAGAAAGCCTCAGAATCTCAAAGATCTCGTAGCTCTATTTAAAAGTCCAACATGAGAAAGCCTTAAAATTTTACAGAGCTCGTTGCTCTATTTAAAACCACGGCATGTGAAAGCCACAAAATCTCATAAGGCTCGCAACTCTATCAAAAGTTAAACCCTACGCTTCAGATAGCCTCAGCATCTTGTTCTTTTACCTTTGTCCCCAACAGAGTCCGACTTAAGGAATCCTTAGTATCTCATTTCTGCCGAATTCCGTTGCTCCGCTCAATTAAATCCGCAGTAGTGTTCGGCTTAAACCATTACCCTGTCCTAGTTTGATCCCTAGTAGGGTTCAGCTTGAGATAGCCTCAGCAACTCACATCTGTCTAGAGCCCGCCGCTCTACCTAAATCCCCAACAGTATCTTTCATCTTGAGATTGCCTCGACACCTCGTCTTAAAGCTTGGATCTATCCCCATCAAGTCCCCTCGTTGGTAGCTAGTGCTCTCCCAAAAGCGTTTAGTATGTAATGTCGAGGCCCTCATCGCCTCCCCTTTGTTGGCAGTTCGTTCGCTCCCGAGAATTTCAGTAAATAATGCCGAGGCACTTGCCGCCTCCCCTTTGTTGTCAACTCGTACGCTCCCGCGAGCATTCAATGAGTAATGTCTAGGCCCTTGCTGCCTCCCTCATTTGGAAATTCATGCACTCCCGAGAGCGTTCAGTGAGTAATGCCGAGGCCCTCACCACCTCCCCTTTGTTGGCAGCTTGTGTGCTCCCAAGAGCGTTTAGTGATTAATGTCGAGGCCCTCCCCGCCTCCCTTTTTTAGTTTCTTGTGTGCCCACGTGTGTTAAGTAAGTAACCTCCCTCCTTGGGACCACCCTTCATCCATAAGGTATGTGTCTCAATTTTTATCGACGACGCCCACTTACTTTGCAAGAAGACGTTGCCGAGGGGATTTGTTGACACCACATCCTCTTGACACATAGTGTGCACAAATTTCACACAACACCCACTCTCACTACCTTTTCCATATATTTGCATGCAGAAATGAAGCAAAAGTCCCTTACCCCCCTTAAAGTCACCCTGCCCAAATAAAGCCTAAACTTCTAAAGTCCTAAAGTAAATCCCCCTTTAAAGCTCCACACCTAAAGTAAAGTCCATTCCGAAACTCCGAGTGATCGTTAGTCACGTTGATTGAACTCGTAGTTGAATCAACATTGCTGACATGGATTAATCAGTAACAAGTGGTCCAACTCTTTAAGTCTTCAATCATTGGATGAGGTTCGTGAGATACGGTTTAGAAGTGCGGTCTCACAAATGAGGTTTGTCTTGCGGTTTGCTAAGTGCAGTTTCATAATGAGGTTTGCACTAGAACTGGGGTTTTGAATGTCTTCAAAACCTCTTGTCTTGAAACCTCATGTTGAATGTAGTTTTGCCAGTCTTCAAGCCTAAATAAACCTATTCTATAAATTGAACTTGTACTAAAAAATTTGAAGTCTAAGCTTCATTAAATATGGGCCTAAAGTCCAGAAAATATAGATGAGGTTATGGTATCAATCAAATTTAAAGCTAAGGCTAGAAGGGTTAAAGTATGCATACCCAACAATCTCCCCTTATTTGATTGATACCATTACCTACTATAGAAAAGGCAATCATTGTACTTGGTAAAAACATGTCCGTAATAATTAACATGGTAAATCATGTCACAAGTCAATGCACACACTAGCCTAAGTTATATATTTCTATAATATTGAAATATATAAAACTTACACATTGAAAGTATAGAAATGCATTAAGTGCATACATAAGAAATATGAGTTTTAGTTTAATTATGCGGTTTAAACTGAATGTTTAAACATCAAGTACAAAATATGAGTTTTAAGTTTAAGTAGTAGGAATGAAAATAAAAAATTGTAAAAAAAAAACAAGGAAGCAAAAATTACAAGAAGTGCGGTTTTACTTAGGAGGATGAAGTGGAGCAGCCTGCCGATGATCTAAGTCTATGAAATTCTATGCAGGCGGTCCATTCACGATTTCATCTTTAGCTTGCAGTCCAGTATAGTTGAATGCAGAGTTTTGAGCTCTCAAAGTTCTTCTTAGTCTTCTGAATTCTTTTTGGGTCCTTCCTTGAGCATCTTCAACTCCCCTTAGAGCATTCACTATAGTTACCATTCTAACATTGTTGGCTCCAACCGCTCTTGAATTTCCTTAAGTTTGTTCCTTGAGCTCAGCAACTATGGAAGTATTCTCATCTAAATTTACTTTGACCTCATTTAAAATTCCATTGATTTGCAAGTGAATGGTGGCATTCAAAGTGATGTAGAATGTATGGATTGAGTCTTGAATTGCGGTTGCATGTGCGGTCTAGGATGATTGTAAGTTGGGTTCAAGTTCAGCAAAGCTCCCCCTCAAGCTATTATCAAACTCCTGAAATTTGAAGCTGATCTTATTATTTATACCTTCATTGAGGTCATCAAGCCTATCTTTGACTTCTTCAGTTAAATTGGTCAACCTTGCAGTTAGACCATCACCAACCAGATCAATTTTCATCTTCAGCTCTTCTCCAAGGACCTCAGCATCATTCTGTATTTTGGCTTGCATGGAGTCTAACACTGACCTCATATCTGAATCTGGATGTGGTCTAGAGTCTCTAATCACTTCAAAAATGTCAGCCTTGAGATTTCCAAGTACTGAAGTCACAATTTCACAAAATAAGTTGGAGAGCTGCTGAAGCATTTCCTTAATTTGATCTTTCAAAACTGCATCTCCCAAAACTTGAAGAACCCCAGAAGCTAAGTCATATATGAAAGCATTGAAGCAGGCTTCAGCTGAGGTCTTCACAATGTTTGCAGTATCTCTCTCCCCTTTAATAGCGTCAACAAATGAGGTTTTCAGCTCAGCCAGTTTAAGGGATTGAGAGTTGACCTACTCTAAGAGAGAGCAATTTGCAACAGCCAGCTTATTCATGTGGCCCTGATTTGTGTGAAGCTGGCCCTGAATAATGTACAGTGCAGAGAGAAGTTGGGAGTAGCCAGATGGAGGGATTGATGAGGAAGGAATGTTTGAGAAGGATGGAGGAGGTTGAGTATGGGAAGTTTGGGGTGCGGTTGAGGGAATAGGTGAGGTTTGGGTTATTGGGGCAGTTTGGGTAGGAGGTGCGGTTCATGTGAATTGGGCATTTAGGTTTGGAATATGTTGGTGATAGGAATAGATTGGGGTTGAGGTTGGGTTGGAATGGGAGATGTTTGGGTTGAAATAGAAGTTGGAATTGTTTGGGATGGAAAAGTTTGGGGTGCGGTTTGAGTTTGAGGAGGAATGGTGGAAGTTGGGGGAACTGCGATTTGAGTAGGAGGTGAGGAGGGAACTGCAATTTTTGAGGGAAGGTATTGTGAGGATGAGTGTGAAGGGGTGGCAGTATGTGAAAGGGGGGAATATTGAGGTTGCGGTTGGGGTTCAGGAGAAGGAGGAGGTGTTTCAGGTGAGGGTTCCCTAAATGGAGGAGGGGATAAGTGAACTTGAGAGTGAGGAGGAGGCTCTGCAAAAAATACTGAGTCCTCAGTCCAATCCTCCATCTTGGACCTAATAGGGTTGGGGTTGAAGGGATGAGGTCTTTAGGTGAAAGGTTAATCATCATCACAGGACCTTTTCTAGCTGATGTGGAAATTGCTGGTCCAGCAGAAGGTTTAGGGGACTAGACTTTGAAGGTAGGATGGAGGGGGGTTTGGTAGTCTTGGAAAGGGTGATTGGGGTTGTTGAGGATTGATTCAGAATAAGAAGAGGATGAGGAGGACTCCATATTTAAATAGGAGTCAGTCTCCCAAGCCATAGGATTGATCAGGTTTCCCAGTTCATCAAATCTTCCAAAATTGGTGGCCAGCCGCTTGGCAATGTAGTTCATTCTATGAACTCCTCTTTTGACATTCTCAATAGTTTTCTTTGGATTTCCTTTTGCTGAGGTATTTCTAACGGTCATCTTAAACCGCTTCTTTGGAGTCTCCCCCTAAACCTATGCACTTACGTGCGGTTTAGATAGTTGTGGCTGGGGGGAAGACTAAGGTTGAGAGGAAGGTGCGGTTTGTTAACCTTTTTTAGCTTGAGCTGCTAACCTCTCTTGTTTTCTCTTCTCTAACCTCTCAAGCTCTTCCCTATGGAATTTCAACAACTCCTCATCTGATGACATTTTCTGCTTCGTTACAGCAGTTGCAAGAGAAGGAATTTTAGCCTCTTCCTCATCTTCATCAACCGCATCAGCTTCATCAGCCATACATTCAACTTCTTCCTCTATGTACTCCATGGGTTCATCAATCAGCACCTTCTTCTTCAACTTTCTGGCCCCACTTCGCTCTCCAAAATATTCTACATGCGGTTTGGATTTAGGTGCGATTTTGGATCTCTTTTGGGGTGGTTCAGCTTGATACTTCCCCTTCCATGATTTCTTAACTGCTTTCCCAATAGCTGTATCAGCAGTTTCTGTATTCATTTCCACATATGCCTCCTTTGTTGGTAAGGAATCTCTATCCCAGATCTCCTTATAAGTTTCATCCCCATTCTTGAACCTGAATGCATGACATACACTCAGGCCAAGGGATTCTTCTCCATTAGACCAGTCCACCATAAGTTCAGGATTGAGCTGCCTATGTTCCTCCAGATGCTCATAATTGGGAAAAAAATTGCGGCTAGGAGCCTGCAGAAAGGTCTCCACCTCTGGTAAACTCCTCTTTCTTTGGATTTGTAAGTATCAATATGGGAAGATAATTCTCTCATGAGGATTTTAGGCCAATGCAAGGGATCTCATTGTAGATGGCTGAGCAGTACATCCATTGCTGGCTTGTAAAGTTATTGTGGTTTCCATTCTTACCACAAATTGACTTTCCAGTCATAAAGCATAAATGGGACATCAGCTCCCAAAGTCCTTCCTAGGGACTGCCTTGTACTTGCCAGTCAGAGTTGGGAGCCCAGCAAGTGTGGATGTGGTTGCATCTTGAATCTCTTGGGAAACTCTCTCTTCAGCCTTGGGCACAAGAAATTCGAAGGTGTCCCTGATGTCCATGTAGTCAATTGTGACATCCAATCCTTGAACATTGGCTGTAAAGCAAGGAATTGTCCTTCCATTGCCTAGATCTCTCAAACCAGAAACTGCATTGGTATAGAAGTGATCCAAGTATGATGGAATGGTGTAGTGCTCCTTTTTGTTGAAGAGGGGAAGTACTCCAGAAGCCTTCATCTTCTTTATCATCTCCCTTCCCAAGGCATCTTGCTTTAGTTCATCTTCTCTTATCTCCCAGCCTGATAGAAAGAAATGGGGGTCCTATAAAAAGAAATTTATTAAATTAGATCCATTTCATGAAGTCACAGAGATATGAAAATTTTTCACCAAAATAAACAAATAGCATATCAAAATGATCCTAAAAGGTTGTAGAACAATAACATAACAACAAATATATGAATTTTGTCCAGAATCATTAAGAAATCATGAAGAAAAAGTGGGTTTCAAAAACTCCAAAACTGTAAATTAAAAAATTAGCAACCTAAATGAGTATAAATCATCAAATAAAGTAAATAAACAGAATCCTTACAGTAATTCAAGCAAAACCCAACAACAATCAATCAAAATGATTAAGAAATGAAAAATTAGTCAACCAAAAATGAAAGAAGCATACAAAGGGTTTCTTTCAGTTCAACAATGGCGATTTTGCAGAAATGTAAAGATTTGGAGTTAGAAACATACCATGTCGTTTATTGCTTTCTTAAGTGCTCTAGGATCTTTAGAAATTGCAGTTTCACTAGATCGTTTAGGTGACATAAAAATTTTCAGTTTAAGAAGAGAGAGAATGTAGAGAGAAAAATGAATGGAGACAAGAAAGTACTAGTTTTGACAGAGTTGCAGAAGTAGAAAGTGGTTGCACGAACAAGGTATATATAGGTGTTTCTACGGTGGAGTGAAAATAGAAGGTGATGATGGTTCCACTATCCCTCTAAATAAACCACCACAACAGTTCAACCCTTTCACTTTCTTCACGTAGCCCAATGACGGCTGATGTGAAGGGTTTAAGGAAATATTTCTTTTGCATTAAATGCATTTAAATTTTGAAAAACCGTGGGAAAATAATTGCAAAAGTATCCTTATACAATTAATTTGTCTCAAAAGAGACAATGACCAAATCAAAAATATAGAAAACTTACCTGGGTCCACATGGCATGCAGTTTGATATAAAATGCAAATTTATTTATTTTTTTAAATAAGAAAAATATCAAACTGATTAAGCTTCTTCATAGCTAAGAGATAAAAAATCTTTGAAAACTTTTCTAAGTGTTGAAACGCATTTTGGATCATGTGGTATTGAATCATGTGGTTGAAAACATGCGGTTTAGTTCATGTGGTTTCAACAAGAGTGAGGTTTTGAAACCTCAACAGGATTTTGACATAAACAACATACTAAACACACAAGTCAGTAACAACAAGCATATGGACCTATTAAAGTTCAAGTATACCCATTTTTCCTCTAAGGAATGTAAACCTCTTGGTGTCAAGAGCTTTTCTGAGGATGTAAGCAATTTGATTTTCTGTCCCCACATGCTCTAAATGGACGTTCCCCTTTTCCACATGGTATTTGAGGAAATGATACTTGATGTCTATGTGTTTGGTTTTTGAGTGCATGACAGGGTTGTTGGATAGTGAAATTGTTGAGGTATTGTTACACATGATTGGGCAATTTCCTTCATTTATTACATAGTCCACCAACTGTTGATTCATCCAAAGTATTTGACAGCAACAACTTCCAACAACAATATATTCAGCCTTGTAGTTGAAACTGAAACTGAGTCTTGCTTTTTGGTTGCCCAAGCAACTAGTCTATTTCCAAGGAAGTGACAAGTTCCACTAGTGTTTTTCCTATCTATGGTACAAACTGCATAATCTGCATCTGAATAACCTAAAAGTTCAAAATTTGAATCTTTGGAATACCAAAGTCCAAGATTAGTAGTTCCAGAGAGATAGCGGATTATACGCTTGATCGCACTTAAATGTGCTTCTTTAGGATCAGCTTGATAACGAGCACAAACGCAAACACTAAACATAATATATGGTCTACTAGCAGTTAAGTAAAGTAATGAGCCAATCATACCTCGATATAAGGTTTGATCAACCTTTTTACCTTTTAGGTCTTTATCAAGCTTATTTCGAGTAGCCATGGGAGTATCATATGCTTTAGCATTTTCCAGACAAAACTTTTGATTAACTCCTTTGTGTATTTGGCTTGGTTGAGGAAGATTCCTTCATCACACTGTTTGATTTGAAGCCCAAGAAAGAACATCAATTCTCCCATCATGCTTATCTCAAACTTGCTTTTCATTAGCTTTTCAAAACGCTTACACTATAATTCATTAGTAGAGCCAAAAATAATATCATCAACATATATTTGAACAAGTAAAGAATGATTATTATATTTAGCAATGAATAGAGTTGTATCGATTTTACTACGTTTGAAGCCTTTTTTTATAAAAAAAATTGATAGAGTTTCATACCATGCCCTTGTAGCTTGTTTGAGTCCATACAAAGCCTTTTGGAGTTTATGGGCATGATTTGTAAATTTTGAGTCTTCAAATCCAATGGTTTGAGCCACATACACAATTTCTTGAAGTTCACTGTTGAGAAAATCACTTTTAACATCCATTTGATAAATCTTGAAACGTTTGTAAGATGCATAGGCCAAGAAAATTCTGATTGCTTCTAGTCTTGCAACTGGAGCAAATGTTTCATCGTAGTCAATTTCTTATTCTTGCCTATATCCTTGAGCAACCAACCTCGTTTTGTTTCTAGTGATGATTCCATTCTCATTCATCTTGTTTCTGAACACCCATTTTGTACCTATAACTCCTTGTTCATTAGGTCTAGGAGCTAATATCCAAACTTTACATCTTTCAAACTGGTTGAGTTCTTCTTGCATAGCAATAACCCAAACTGAATATTGGAGTGTTTCATCAACTTTCTTGGGTCCAATTTGAGATAATAGAGAAGTATGCTCATCATAGTTTGATCTTCGTTTGAACTCCAGCAAATAAATCACCAATGACATTTGAGAGAGGGAGATTGCTGACTTCACGAACCTCAGGGGGTATATCTGGTTAAACAGAGGTTTGCTAAAGATCTTCTATTGGTACATCTTTAGATCCTTTAGTAAAGTCATTGCATGTAAGTTGACGAAGAGGTTCAATCTGCTGAATGGGTGAATTCTCATCAAAATCTTCCCTTGGAGATACATCTGGAGTTGGAATTTCAGATGCGGTTTCAAAATTATCTATGGGAGGTTCAGTTGAGGTTGATGGATTTCCTTGAGTTTGATGATTGTGAGGTTCTTGATTTGGCTCATGTGAGGTTTTGGAAGTTTCACGTGTTTCATTAGACTCGACAAAATCATCATCAACATTTGGAGCCAAATGTGGCTTAAGTAGAGAATTTCATTGTAACATGGACATATTCTACTATCTTTAAACTAGATTTATTAAAAACACGAAATGCTTTTGAATGTTTAGCATACCAAACAAAAATACCCTCATCAGCCTTAGCTCTAAATTTACCTCTGTTTTCTCTTCCATTGTAGAGGATAAAGTATTTGAAGCCAAATATTTTGAAAAAGGCAATGTTGGGGGTTCTTCCTCTCCAAAGTTCATATGGAGTTTTGTTGTAGGTTTTGTTGATGAGGGAGCAGTTTTGAGTGAAGCACGTTAAGTTGATCGCTTCAGCCCAAAAATACTGAGGAAGCTTGGCTTCAGAAATCATGGTCTTTCCAGCCTCAATCAACATCCTGTTCTTTCTTTCAACAACCCCATTTTGTTGTGGAACACCTGTAGTAGAAAAATTGTGATCAATTCCATGGTCATCATAATATTAAGCGACACTGTTGTTTTTGAATTCTGTTCCATTATCAAATCTTACACTAACGATGTCATCTTGTTTTTGGATTTGGAGCCGTCTAAATAGTGAGGTTAGAATTTTATAGAAATCATCTTTTGTGATCATCCTTTCAACCCACGTGTATATTGAGTAATCATTCACTACTAATAAAGTGTATCTATTTATTCCAATGCTAGCAGTGGTGACGGGTCCAAACAAATCTATGTGAAGCAGTTGTAAACATCTTGAAGTTGATGGAGCAGTCTTGCTGGTGAAAGACGACGTAGTTTGTTTACCAAGTTGACAAGCACAACACTTCTCTGCATGATGATCAGCCACTTTGGGTAAACCACGAATGAGGTTTTCCCCTTCCAATTTTTGCAAGATACTTGAAGTTCAATTGGCTCAAACGATTGTGCCATTGCCAACTATTTTCGCTTGCATTTTTAGCTACAAAATAGAGATTAGTAATACTACATGTAGAATTTAAATCAATGATGTAAATATTACTCTTACGATTCCCTGTGAGTAATGTGACTCCGGAGATGCCATCTTTGATAAAGCAATTTGATGAAGTGAAGTTACAGTGCATTCCTTTTTCACAGAATTGAGAAATTGATAGGAGGTTGTGCTTGAGTCCTTCAATAAGTGAAACCTTTTCAATAGTTAGGTTTCCTCTCCTAATTGTTCCATATCCAACAGTTTTTCCTTTGTTGTTGTCACCAAAGGTTACAAATGGACCGCTTGCTTCAATGACATTTTCCAATAAAGATCGATTTCCTTTGTTCCTGTCCTTTACCCTTTGAAGCAGAATGCTTTTCCTTAGGAATTTCATGATTTTGTTTTGAAAATTCCTCATTCTTTCCACAACAAGATGCACACTTCAAATTGTTACCAGTTTGGAATTCCAAGCCTTCTTTGTCACCAGTAGACTTTTAGGATTCAATAATTTGATCCATGATAGCATGAGATTTGCTCCACTCATCAATTACCTTTTGGAGGTCATTGTTTTTAGCAACGAAGTCATCGTCTCTAAGTTGAAGTGCAACAACCTTGGTTTCCAGAATGAGGTTTTGTTCAGTAAGAGGAGTCATGATTTTGACTTGTTTTTTCAAAAGTGAAATTTCATACGTTTTGTTCAGTAAGAGGAGTCATGCTTTTGACTTGTTTTTTCAAAAGTGAAATTTCATACCTCAATACAATTTTCTCCGTTTTAAGCTGAGTAATTTCATCAGTTGCTAAAGACAAAACTTTCTTAACATTTTCAAATTTACGGATCATCACTTCAGCTTTCTTGAACATCTCTTCATTTTCCATGGGAAAGACCTCTTCCACCTTTTTCAGAGATTTTTTAGTTGAAATAGTTTTTGAAGGTGTTTCATTTTTATAGGAATAAAATGGGAATAGAGTAAGAACTATTCCCAATCTTATAACTAGGAGTGAGTTTCACATTATCATTCTCACTAATGATCCTAACTTTGGTTTTTTTAGGAGCAACCTCTTTCTCCATTTCTAGCGACTCGACTGATTCATTATCTGAATCATCAGAAGCATCCTTGGCAACAAGACAGAGATTAACCTCTTCGGTTTCATCTGCACTTCGTTCATCAGAATCTATTTCAATCTAAGTAGCTAGCTCTTTTGAGTTCTCTTCCTCATCAACCATTCCCTTACGGCGAGAAAATTTTGCATGGGAGGTTTCTTTTTCAAGTATTCAAATCTTGGTTGTTGACACTCAGAAACTAAGTGACCAGGCTTTCTACAGTTGTAGCACATGAGGTCACTCTTTTTCTTTGTATCAGCAGCCTTGAAAAACGTTGCTGGAGGTTTGCCTTTTGAAAATGGTTTTGAGGCTTTACAAATTTTTTGAAACCTTTTCACTAACATGGTAAATTCATCATCATCCATATCGATGAGTGATGAGGTTGAAATAGAGGAATCTGAGGTTTGCTTTAATGAAGAAGGTTTCTCCTCATGTTCAATGACAGATATAGAAAGTGTTTTGACATTTCCTTCAACCTCTTCAATATGATCCAACTTGATTTCATGGACCTTAAGATTTTCGTACAAGTTACTTAAAGTCCAAGTATTTAAATCTTTAGAGTCCTAAAGATAAGTGGCTTTACTAACCCATCTTGAACCCAAGGCAGCAAGAAATGTCATTGATTTCTTTATCAGTTAAAATCTTACCAAGAGATAGACAAGAATTTACTACCTCAACATAGCGATCATAAGTTTGACGCAAGGTTTTGTTGGGTTTCCTGTTGAAGTTGTTGTATTTCCTTTCAACAGCAAATTTCTTGTTTTCCTTGCAAAGATCGTCTCCTTAAAGGTATCTTTCAATTGCATCCCACATTTCTTTAGCAGTTTTGCATTTCATGACCTTTTGAAGAGTTGAAACAATCAAGGTTCCAGAGATGATATGTCTTGCTTTGCTATCCAAAGCAACTAATCTATTTTCTTCATAAGTCCACTCAGCTTACAACATTTTGACCTCTGGAGTTTCAGTGTTGGTGGATGGATTACTGTTGGCCTTCATGGGAACAAAGGGGGTCATTGATAACGCAGTCCACCAGCATCTCATCAGTGGTTTCCAAATGAATTAACATTCGGGTCTTCCAGATGTTAAAGTGGTCTTCATCCAGTAAAGGAATGTGTAAATAGTTAATCGTTGTCATGGTTTTTGAGTTTGCCATGACGAATCGGCATCCAAGGTGTTAAGCTTGAAAAACAAAAGAGTATTATAAAGGTGTTTAGCTTTGATACCACTTGCTGGTCCCAAAGGAGGCAACAAGGGTGGAAAATAGCTAGAGGGGGGGGTGAATAGTTATTACAAAATTTTCGACTCTTTTTGAAAAACAAAACCTCTTGCTTACAAAACTGCTCTTGTAATGTAACAAAACCGCAAGTGAGGTTTGTAAAATGCACAACATAATTTTTAAGTAACAAAGCGAGGTTTAGTAGTGTGGTTTTGTAAGTACCCAAATCTGGCTCATGCCTTCCGGTTAAGTTTCCTGGCAATTCCCCGAACTTTCATAAAGTTCAGGGGTGATTTAGAAACTTTTCCAAACTTTCCAAGGGAGGAGGGACCTGCTAGGAATTAAAATTCCAGGCAGGATCTCGCTGGAATGAAGCTTCCAGCTGCCACCTTGCATGAATCTAGAAGCCGGCTGTCGGACGGCTACTTTTGCAAGAGGTTAACGCTGGACGACTTCTTTAGGAAGCACACTGCAGCCTATAGAGGCCTCCTCTACCCATTTTAACAAGAACAATTAAGCATTGTTACTCTTCCAAACTGAAAACTCGAATTTCCAGATGCTAAAACCTCCCAAAAATCACCTCCCTCCTCCATAAAATCCTTCCAACACCATTCCTACATAGGAAAATCCCCCAAGGGAGATAGAGAGAACCACCATTGGTAATCTCTCCTTCCTTTCCCCTTGAAATACTCTTATTATATTGCTCTATTCATTACTTGTCATTTATCTTGCCTTTATTTGTCATCTATATTGATTATATGATATAAAGTTCCTATCTTTACCATGTAAACATCATATTTCCCCCTTTCCCCTACACAAGTGATTCATGAGGAATCCTCTCCCAAGGATGAACAAGAGTCCATAAGTGGCTTGTTCTAGGGAAGATTCATCACATGATGATGTGAAATCCCTTCATTTTATTACATAAAAATGCAATCTTTACTCTCATTATGTCATCTCCCTCCCTTGACCTAGCTTCCAAGGATTGTCCACCTTATAAGGTTTTAAAGGACATAGGAAAGCCATAAAGTTCATCCTTTTACATTATGTCTTTAGCTTTAGATAATGTTCCTTATGTTATTTACCATAAAAATGCAATCTTTACCTTTCAATGTCATTCCCCCATGTCCCTTTTGGTTGGATCACTCTCCAAGGATTTTCTAGTAGCCTTTTAAGGCACAAAAGACATAGGATGAGTATAAAGATCCAATCTTTATACCCCTTCCTCTAGTCCCTTTGGTTCTTGGAGCATCCCGTGGTGTGAATCGGTGTAAAGACCTCATCTTTACATCGTTTCCGCCACTAAAATGCCATAGTCGTAGTCACTTTAGAAGCGGATGAATCTTAGTCCCGAGATCTCCGATCATCACTTGAGGCGAGCATAAATGTCCCTACGAAGCTCAATCGTCTCAAGATGTAGGATTGATGGGCAAAGACTCCTCCTTTTCTAAAGAGTCTCATTCTCGGACTATAAAAAGGTGTCCCTCTCTCGATCACATATGACCAAGTCCCCAAAGAATGTAGGTTTAAGATATACCAAGGCTTTTATGCCTACTATGGTTGATTATTCCAATGGGAGGGTAAAAATGTCACATAATGATGATCACAAGTCCAAGATGAGCACGGGATCAAAATCCCGAACACATCAAATCCAAGGAATCCCGAGCTATAACCTTCTTATATGGTTTATATGTTCGGCAGATAACTTGGCACATTCCCTCCTTTTTTAAATCACACACACACACACACGATCGCACAAACAAGCACAAACTTCAGATCTAGGAAGACTTATTTTTGGAAGGCTCCTTGGGTGAACGCGATCCGTTCTTCCCAAGGAGTAACTTAACCTTCGGACCCTTATCTTTTTTTTCAAAGTTTTGAGGAAATCAAAATGGTATGGCGACTCCGTTTTTCAATAAAACTGGTGTCTTCAATCTGAGGTGAAGCGGCGACCCTATAAAAAATGGTTCAATCTCGAGGGCCCACATTCACAGATTTACGAAACTGTAAAATGAGGTTTGACAATGATTAACTATAAACACTATTCACAAATTTGGAAAACCTATAAAGATTAAACGGATAAGACAAATTAGTTTGAATTATGAACAATAAAGAAAATGCAGAAATTAAAGAACATAATATTTGGAGTGGTTCAATCGTAAATGATCTACATCCTATACCAAGATGGTTAGTTTGGATTTTCTAACTACTAGTTTGTATTAGATGATGAGAGAGATTACAAGGTTACAAGAATCAAACTCAAATCTAAAATCTAAACAATGAAGCAAATAATAGACTATAATCGGTATATCTCAAATGATTTAATCTATGTGATTAATCAAGCGAGGTGTGTGTGTGATAAACAAGATTCAAGGCTCTTTAATTTTGTATGATATAGAGCGCAATAAATCTTGGTGTATGATATAGAGCACAATAAATCTTGGTGTTATAAGGCTTGAATTTTTGGGCTGGAGATTTGTTCTTGAAGGTATGAAGGTTGAAGATAAAGATTCAAAGGATTATGAAAATCTGGAAAAAATAACTTCAAATATTCAAAGGACTCTCTTTAATCAATATTCTCAAGCAATCGTCAAATGATGAAGATTGGGGGTATTTACACCCAAGCACCAAAAAGTGCCGATAGGTACAGTTGTAGTAAGTACAGTGATGGTGCGGTCTAATTGGTCCACATGTCCACTTTTGTCCTTTTGTTCAGAAGTTGTTGATACGGTTGTACCGACCTCAGCTGACATTTTGGGATGAAGGACATATGTCACCTTTTCAAAATTCTTTTAAAATCTGAGTGATCGTTAGTCACATTGATTGAACTCGTAGTTGACTCAACGTTGCTGACATGGATTAATCTGTCACAAGTGGTCCAGCTCTTCATGTCTTCAAGCATTGGATAAGGTTGGTGTGATGCGGTTTAGAAGTGCGGTCTCAAAGATGAGGTTTATCTTGCAGATTGCTAAGTGTGGTTTCATAATGAGGTTTGCACTAGCACTGCGGTTTTGAATGTCTTCAAAACCTCTTGTCTTGAAACCTCATGTCCAATATAGTTGTGCCAGTCTTCAAGCCTAAATAAACATATTCTATAAATTGGACTTTTACTAAAAAATTGAAGTCTAAGCTTCATTACATATGGGCCTAAAGTCTAGAAAATATAGATGAGGTTATGGTATCAATCAAATTTAAAGCTAAGGCTAGGAGGGTTAAAGTATGCATACCCAATAGACCCCATAAAGTACATGTTTTGCATGCCCTCTCTATCAATGCAGCTAGCAATATGGTTGTTATTTGGCAGAATTTGTCATCAAATAGAATACAAGGAAACAATAAATGGTCAAGTAATGGAGATTAGTTGGCCGACCTCCCTAGTGATGAAGCTCGAGGACACGAACCTCAGTTCCCTGATGAAGGAATTTTTACACTTGAAAGCAAAAACCGATGGCAACTCTTCTTCGATGGAGCCTCAAACAAAAGGGGAAATGGTATAGACAAGATTTTAGTCGACCCCAAAGATAAACACACTTCGATAGCCATTAAGTCTAAGTTCTCTATTACTAATAATACAGCCGAGTATGAAGCTTACATAGCCGGGCTCAAGGCCGCTCTTGAGAGAAATATCAAAAAGTTGGAAGTATATGGGGATTCAAAATTTATCATTAACCAAGTCTCCAGCAATGGAAAACTATGGACCCGTACTTGCAAAATTACCATGCCTACATGGAGGACTTGATCAAACAATTCAGAGAGGTCATTTTCTACTACCTGTTGAGAGACCGAAACTGATTCACAGATGCTTTGGCTACTCTAGCTTCTTTGGTAGAAATCCACGAAGGCAAGTTAGTGAAACCATTCAGGGTTGGAAGGCGAGAAAATCTGGTTTCTGTTGTGAAATTGAGATATAGCTAGAACCTGTGGATGGTACAATCAGATCTACCAATATCTCAAAAGAGGTGAAGCTTCTTTCATGAATGAGGATGGAAAATACAAGGAAGGTATCAAGGAAAAAATCTTACAAGACTTAAATAGATTGGCATCTCAATACGTTATCCTGGGGGAAGCGTTATCAAGGACTACTTCTGTGATGTTTGAGCGAAGAAAGGGAAAGTGTGTTGATGGTGAAAAGGTGTGACAAATGCCAGCGCTTTGCCAACTTAAAACACCTTCCGCCTCATGACCTTTATTGCATTTCTACTCCTTGACCGTTTGTAACCTGGGCATTGATGTAATTGGGAAGATTACTCCGGCCAGGAGTAATGGACATGAGTTTTGTGTTGGTAGCCATCGATTATTTTACCAAATGGGTTGAGGCCATGCCCTATAATGTCTTAACCTCTAAGAAAGTGGCTCAGTTTATCAGGAGAATATCATGTGCAAACATGGGGTGCTAAATGATATAATTTCAGACAATTGGTCCCATTTTGAAGGAGAGTATGATAAATTGTTGGCCGAGTTCAAAATCCATAAGTCTTCTCCCTATCGACCTCAAACCATTGGAGTCGTGGAAGCTGCAAACAAGACACTTGAGAGGTTTATTCGTAAGATGGTAGTTCATGGGCTAGATTGGCTAGAAAAGCTACCGTTAGCACTCTAGGGCTATAGGACATCCATCCGGACGGCCATGGGTGAAACCCCCTTTGTAATGACCTATGGAATGGAGGGAGTTTTGCCAGACGAGTTAGAAATTCCATCCTTGAGGATTTTGTTGGAGAATGAGATCAATTATTTGTATTTGCTAGATGAATGAAGATTGAAATCCGTGGAGCATACCCGAGCATACTAAGGTCGAATGGAAAGGGAATTTGATAAGAAAGTGAAGTACCATGACATTAGGGAAGGTGATTTGGTGCTTAACAAGAAGCCTCCTAGCAAGCTTAACCCACTCGGGAAATGGGAGCCTACTTGGATTGGTCTATTTGTGGTACAAAGGATCTTTTCTGGAGTAGTCATGAAGTTTGCATATTTGGATGGAAATCCTTTCGTGCATCTAGTGAAAATTGACAAGCTGCGCAAATATTACGCTTGAAGTTAGAGTCCTTCTTCTTCCTGTTGGGTTTCAAGGGTCCATACGTAGTGGAATAATGCAAATTAACTCGAAAACCCGGAGCCTGGGATCCGTTCTAGATGATTAATTAAGAAGGATGAAATAGAAATACCAACCTTGATGCCCTTTGTCGTTGATAAACACGTTCCAACTCAAGGATTGATGATCTTACGAATCCTTGATGAACGAACCTTGAATCACGAACTATAGATCTTGAATTGTGAAGATCCTCTATGTGTATCCACGCGTTGAACGAACCCTAGAACAGTTCTAGGTGGATTGCTAGATCCTTTGATTGAAACTCCTTTCAATCAATGAAGAAATGTGGAATTGGTGTTTTTGATTTCTCAGTTCACAATTGAAAATCACTCTTATGTGTTTCTCTAAACCCAAAAACGTGAGTGTGACTGCTAGGGCAACCAAGGGTTAGTATTTATACGTTATAAATATTTTCCCATTCAGAAAACCCTAATTTTGAGTCATTTACGTATCTGTAAGCGCCGACGGGACGACTCGTCCCCCAGGGCACGAGTCGTCCCCTTTCCACAATGCTCAGATACACTCGTCCCCCTTAAGGGGAATAGTTCGTACAATTCCAGGGCACGAGTCGTCCCTATGGGCATGAGTCATCCCCTATGAGACAAGTCGTCCCTCAGGGCAAAACCTCTGATACACTCGTCCCAGGCCAAGGGAATAGTTGGTTCTGGCCTGGGGACGAGTCGTCCCCTGTGTACAAAAATCCATATTCTTCATTTTTGACAATTCGTTCGATGCGTGTGACCCCATAGGACTATATTATGTTGGCAATGAGTTCGATCACATCAATCCTCATAAGGCATGAGCGGACTCTAGCAAGCCATCATTCCTACCCAAATAATATAATATTAAGTTCAATTTCCTACATAGAACATATCACAATCCCATTATCACACGATGTTATATTGAACATGAGTCATGGTCCACGTCAACTCATATTGTTCAATGCTTTCTCATTACCAAGTAAATTGATCAATCGAATGATATTAATCACATTAATTCATTCGGACATGGCCATGTACATCATCAATATTACTTACGAGTGGCCTAGCAAACATCTCTCTTTACGAGGGACAAATTTCCATCTTGACTTATCATTCTTCCCAACAAGAATCATATCATGCCAATAATAGCCCTTATTGTTATCCGGTTAAAGATAACGTTAAACTATATCAAACACAATATTCATCGAGTGAAAGACGATGATAATCTCAGGTCAAAGGATATCAATGATATAACTATATGAGATTTAATTATGACATTCGACCATGACATAAATCTCATAATGGGTCAAGTCCAGTACCTTGTTCTCTAATAAGTACCCATGAATTTAATGTGCATCTCTATGCATATAATCATCACATGATTATCCATTAAACTTTATACTAGTGCTTCATAAGTACTAGGGACACGATTATTAAAGTAAACATGCAAACATATATAATAATCAAAATAACAATCTCTTATATAAATGAATAATGACATTACATATAAGTCTATCTCTATAGGCCTAGGGCACTAACACCTACAGTCTCCCACTTGCACTAGGCCCAATCATTCATGTATCTTATACCCATGGACCTAACATGACCGTCATGTTTAGCTTGTGGCAAAGGCTTGGTGAGAGGGTCCGCAATGTTGTCATCCGTAGGTACCTTGCATATCTTGACGTCTTCCCTTTCACAGATTTCTCGAATGAGGTGGAAATGCCTCAGAATGTGTTTGGATCGTTGATGTGACCTTGGTTATTTTGCTTGGGCAATAGCACCATTATTGTCACAATAAAGCTCTATTCGGTTAGTGATACTCGTAACGACTTCTAAGTTACTAACAAACTTCTTGATCCAAACCGCCTCCTTAGCCGCATCCGATGCTGCTATGTATTCGGCTTCGGTTGTAGAATCAGCAACAGTGCTTTGCTTGGAACTCTTCCAACAAACGGCACCTCCATTTAGCATAAACACGAACCCAGACTGTGATCTAAAGTCATCTTTGTCGGTTTGGAAGCTTGCATCTGTGTAACCCTTTACAACCAGATCATCTTCCATTCCTCCAAATACCAAGAATACATCCTTAGTCCTTCTCAAGTACTTAAGGATATTTTTGACTGCTATCCAATGGTTCTCACCAGGTTCAGACTGGTATCTACTCGTCATGCTCAGAGCATACGAGACATCAGGTCTAGTACATAACATGGCATACATGATAGACCCAATTGCCGAAGCATATGGAATATCACTCATCCTCTTTCGCTCATCATTTGTCTTAGGACATTGAGTCTTGCTAAGAGTAATGCCATGTCCCATTGGCAAGTTCCCTCTCTTAGAATTTTCCATACAAAATCTTCTAAGGACCTTGTCAATATATATACTTTGACATAAACCAATCATCCTTCTTGATCTATCTCTATAGATCTTGATACCAAGGATATAAGCCGCTTCACCCATATCTTTCATTGAGAAACATTTTCCTATCCAGGACTTGACAGTCTCAAGTGCAGGAACATTGTTTCCAATGAGTAAGATGTCATCTACATATAACACCAGAAATAGTACTATGCTCCCACTTATTTTCTTGTATACACAAGGCTCATCTTCGTTCTTGATGCCAAACTCTTTGACTGATTCATCAAAACGTAGATTCCAGCTCCTCGAAGCTTGCTTCAATCCATAAATGGATCTCTGTAACTTACATACTTTATTAGAATTTTTTGGATCGATAAACCCTTTAGGCTGTATCATGTATACATCCTCAAGTAGGTTTCCGTTAAGAAATGTTGTTATGACATCCATTTGCCATATCTCATAGTCATAATATGCGGCTATGACAATTAAGATTCTAATAGACTTAAGCATTGCTACAGGTGAAAAGGTTTCATCATAGTCAACACCATGAATTTGCCTATACCCCTTGGCAACAAGCTTAGCCTTATAAGTATGTACCTTCCCATCCATGTCGGTTTTCTTTTTGAAAACCCATTTGCACCCTATGGTTTTTACACCTTCAGGTGGATCAATCAAGTTCCAAACTTGATTATCATACATGGATTTGATCTCGGATTCCATGGCTCCTAGCCACTTGTCCGAATCAGGAGTGGACATCGCCTCTTGATAGGAAGTAGGTTCATCATTCTCAATGATTTCTACTTCGTTACTTTCCGTCATGAGAAATCCATATCTCTCAGGTTCAGATCGTATCCTATCCGATCTGCAAAGAACTTGTGTATCTTGAACCAGTTCCACAACTGCTTGTGAATTTGGTTCCGTCTCTACTATTGGTTCCTTTTCATTTTCGAGTTCTTGAATTTCTTCAAGATCAATTTTACTCCCACTAGTTTCTTTAGAGAGAAACTCTTTCTCTAGAAAGACACCATGTCGAGCAACAAACACTTTGTTCTCGGATTGGTTGTAAAATTGATATCCTTTCATTTCCATAGGATAACCAACGAAAATACATTTATCGGATCTGGGTGCAAGCTTATTTTCAGAAACCAATTTCTTTACATAAGCTTTATATCCCCAAATCTTCATGAAAGATAAACTAGGTTTTCTTCCATGCCACATCTCATGTGGGGTCTCAGGAGCCGATTTAGTAGGGACATTATTAAGTGTGAAAGCAGCTATTTCCAGTGCATGTCCCCAAAAGAAAATAGGAAGGTTAACTTGACTCATCATCGATCGAACCATATCTAATAGAGTTCGATTTCTCCTCTCAGACACACCATTCCATTGTGGTGTTTCGGGTGGAGTAAGTTCTGAAACAATTCCACAAGTTTTAAGATGATCGTCAAATTCTTGGCTTAAGTATTCACCACCTCGATCGGATCGAAGTGTTTTAATAGTTTTGCCAAGTTGATTTTGTACTTCATTTTGAAATATTCTAAATATCTCAAATGCTTCACTTTTGTACTTCATTAGATAGACATAGCCATATCTAGATAAGTCATCGGTGAACGTTATGAAGTACCGAAATCCTCCCCTAGCAATGCTATTCATTGGTCCACATACATCAGTATGTATGAGAGCCAACAAATCACAAGCCCTTTCACTACACTTAGTAAAAGGTGCTTTAGTCATCTTGCCCAATAAACAAGATTCGCAAACATCATATGATTCATAATCATATGAGTCTAAATATCCATCTTTATGGAGTTTAGAGACGCGTTTCTCATTTATGTGACCCAGACGGCAATGCCATTTAAATGTGTTTTTCACATTATTTGGTTTAGATTTCTTATTTACATGATAGACATTTTCAACATAATTTTCAACATCTAGAACATAAAGGCCATTAAAAGAATGTGCAATACAATAAAGCATATCATTCAAATAAATGGAAAATTTCTTATTCTTAATAAGAAAACTATAACCTTCATTGTCTAAACAAGAAATTAAAATAATGTTTCTGCTCAAACCCGGAACATAATAGCAATTATTCAAAACTAATATTAGTCCGCTAGGTAAAGCGACTTCATAAGTCCCTACGGCTAATGCAGCAACTCTTGCTCCATTTCTAACACGTAGGTCTACTTTACCTTCTTTGAGCGACCTTCTATTCTTTAGTCCCTGCACATTTAAACAAATGTGAGATCCACATCCGATATCTAATACCCAAGAACTAGAAGTAGAAAGTAGAATATCTATCACATAGATACCTGAAGTCATGGCAATCTCGTTACCCTTCTTCTTCAGTCCTTCCTGATAAACCTTGTAGTTACGCCTCTAATGCCCAGTTTCCTTGCAATGGTAGCAAACCGCATCCTTTTGGGATTTGGGTTGAGGCTTCTCAACAACGGCAACCTTTGCCTCCGATTTAGCAACTTTTGCTTTAACCTTGGTTTTCTTGAACCCTTTTCCTTTATTCACCATCAACACTTGATTGGTTTTCTTGGCGATATTGTTCTCTGCGTTCTTAAGCATACCATGCAATTTAGACAGAGATTTATTCATCCCATTCATGTTATAATTCATAACAAATTGATTATAACTTTCAGGGAGTGAATGCAATATCATATCAGTAGCCAGTTCCAACTGGATAGGATATCCAAGCCTCTCAAGATGTTCGAGGTGACCCTTCATTTCCAACACATGAGGCCCAACAGGTTGTCCTTCAATCATCTTGCATGAATGAAGAGCCTTCATGGTGTTAAACCTTTCCTGACGTGATTGCAACTGGAACATTTCCTTTAAATGATTTCCCAAATCATAAGCATCCATGTGTTCAAGATCCTTTTGAAGGGCCTTACACATGGTACCGAGCATCAAGCAACCAACATCAATAGAATCATCCATATGTTTCTTGTGTTGATCCTTTTTCAGCTCGAGTTGCATTAGCAGCAGGCTCGGGTGGAACGGGTCCATCGAGAATGTACAACTTCCTTTCTTGTTTGAGAACAATTCTCAAACTGCGGATCCAATCCACATAGTTGTTGCCATTCTCTTCCAACTTGTCCTTCTCAAGGACTGATCGCAGTGACAGAGTTTGATTAGTGTTTACAGCCATTGAACTACAAAGATATGCTCCACATATAAGTACCTATTTTATTTAAGAGATTAAATAACGTATTTCACAAATACTCCCACTAAATTATATAACCTTCTTATACAAACATGCATAATATAATTTAATAGGCTAAGACCCAACTTTAATTTAATTTCAAGTCGGCTATGGCACGACTGCTCAAAATTAAACTAAAAAGGTAGATAACATTTATCAATCATATCTTCATATGACTCTTAGATTCTATATGAGATTATAGACATCATATGCCACATGTTTCAATCTCATCTTATGCCTTAGACCCAAAATTGTTTTGATAGCCTAATTAAGTTCAACCATTTTAAACGTATAGGAATCACCGTTTCCTCATCTTGATCATACAAAGATAGAATTAATGTACCTCGCTATGGCGTAACCTACATAAAACTATCCGTGTACTCACAAGTGTTTAAAATGGGTGGCATAAACAAACTCAAATTTCAATGAAGGTTCAATTTTTCATGTTCATCAATTAACATGGCAAGGTTGATTCATGAAAATTATATGAGCGTAATTATGAACATGGGATGATGCAACACAAATCACATTTGATCTTTACATCATAATTTCTAATCAACTAGGATTTAATGATTCATGCAAAATCACATTTAATATGAACATAATCCCTATAACAAACAATTTGTTTAAGACCTAGAAATTTATCAATTTACAATAATCATATTAATGAAATTGATATCCCATATTCTAGATTAATCACATTAATCATTTAATTCAATTCATAATCATGGCATATCAAAATACACAATTACTTCCATAAGCAAATCCCATATAAATTCATATTCTATATCATGTTCATCATGAAAATTAACATAATCACATTATATAATTATCATGATTATCTAAAATAAACATCATGAACGGGGCTCTGATACCACTGTTGGGTTTCGAGGGTCCATGCGCAGCGAAATAATGCAAATTAACTCGAAAACCCGGAGCCTAGGATCCGTTCTAGATGATTAATTAAGAAGGATGAAATAGAAATACCAACCTTGATGCCCTTTGTCGTTGATAAACACGTTCCAACTCCAGGATTGATGATCTTACGAATCCTTGATGAACGAACCTTGAATCACGAACAATAGATCTTGAATTGCGAAGATCCTCTATGTGTATCCATGCGTTGAACGAACCCTAGAACAGTTCTAGGTGTATTGCTAGATCCTTTGATTGAAACTCCTTTCAATCAATGATGAAATATGGAATTGGTGTTTTTGATTTCTCAATTCACAATTGAAAATCACTCTTTTGTGTTTCTCTAAACCCAAAAACGTGAGTGTGACTGCTAGGGCAACCAAGGGTTAGTATTTATACGTTATAAATATTTTCCCATTCAGAAAACCCTAATTTTGAGTCATTTACGTATCTGTCAGCGACGACGGGATGACTAGTCCCCCAGGGCACGAGTCATCCCCTTTCCACAATGCTCAAATACACTCGTCCCCCTTAAGGGGAATAGTTCGTACAATTCCAGGGCACGAGTCGTCCCTATGGGCATGAGTCATCCCCTATGGGACGAGTCATCCCTCAAGACAAAACCTCTTATACACTCGTCCCAGGCCAAGGGAATAGTTGGTTCTGGCCTGGGGACGAGTCGTCCCCTGTGTACAAAAATCCATATTCTTCATTTTTGACAATTCGTTCGATGCGTGTGACCCCATAGGACTATATTATGTTGGCAATGAGTTCGATCTCATAAGGCATGAGCGGACTCTAGCAAGCCATCATGCCTACCCAAATAATATAATATTAAGTTCGATTTCCTACATAGAACATATCACAATCCCATTATCACACGATGTTATATTGAACATGAGTCATGGTCCACGTCAACTCATATTGTTCAATGCTTTCTCGTTACCAAGTAAATTGATCAATTGAATAATATTAATCACATTAATTCATTCGGACATGGCCATGTACATCATTAATCTTACTTACGAGTGGCCTAGCAAACATCTCTCTTTACGAGGGACAAATTTCCATCTTGACTTATCATTCTTCCCAACAAGAATCCTATCATGCCAATAATAGCCCTTATTGTTATCCGGTTAAAGATAACGTTAAACTATATCAAACACAATATTCATCGAGTGGAAGACGATGATAATCTCAGGTCAAAGGATATCAATGATATAACTATATGAGATTTAATTATGACATTCGACCATGACATAAATCTCATAATGGGCCAAGTCCAGTACCTTGTTCTCTAACAAGTACCCATGAATTTAATGTGCATCTCTATGCATATAATCATCACATGATTATCCATTAAACTTCATACTAGTGCTTCATAAGTACTAGGGACACGATTATTAAAGTAAACATGCAAACATATATAATAATCAAAATAACAATCTCTTATATAAATGAATAATGACATTACATATAAGTCTATCTCTATAAGCCTAGGGCACTAACACCTACACTTCCCCCTCCATCTCTTATAAAAAAATATAAGTAAATAGTGCTTGAAGAATAGACCAAACTAGACTAAAAACCCTAGCAACGGGCGGTGAAGGTAAAAAACAGGTCGCACTCTTCTCTTTTCTTTTTTCTCCCCGTTCTTCTAAAAAATAAAAAACTACGGAGACTTGAGCCCCTTAGTCCTGTTATATAAAGGGTAACAAAGGCAAACAGCAATGGTACGGTCTAATCAATGTATAAAAATTCAAATTTGTTACCAAAATGCTCAATAGTAATGCAAAGAAAAGAGTTCGTGTCTCGAAAAACTCTAAGGTAATTCACAATCATTACAATTAAAACACTTTTTGATGAGTTAAAGCACAGTCTACTCTTGACTCACATAACCTGCTAAAAGCCTTATTAAAAGACCTAATAACTATTGTGTCTACAATGATTATGGGTGGATACTCGTGACTCCAAGGTCCTCCTAATCATTAGTGCTTGAGCTTTTGCCTATCTTCAATTCTCCTTCTGATTCCGTTGAGTATTCTTATTATTTACAAGGATGATCCATGTCTCTCTCTGCCTCAACTTAGGGCCTCTCCTATCAACTATGTTAAACTGATGTCCCGTAGAGCTATCATAGCATCCAAGCATGCTCGAATCTCCTCTCTCTGAGCTTGGGTGATGGGAACACCTTTGCCATCCTGTCAGCACAAGTCTCATAGTCTTCTATAGCATCCCTAGTCTTGTTGTGAGGGCTAGACTTAGCCTCCACATCCTTCAAACTCCTTATAGTACGATAACCATTTCCCAAAATAGCTTTGCATCTATCTCCCAAAATCACCTGAGTCGGTTCCATGTTATTCACGTACCAATCCAAATATTATGTGGTCAAGAAGATACTACCAACATGCTTGAGAATCACCTGATAAAGGAAAGCACAGTATAACCACAGCCTCAGAAAAATAAGGAATGTCAATAAGTCAGCCATAGATAGAAGAGTGATCTCTGCTGTAGTAATATCATCCTAGCCATCTAACGACTTCTACTCAATTCAATACTGCCTCAAAACCAACAAAGGTATGTAGAAAGTTGATTGGGATATCCCCAAAACCCGGACAATGTAAGAAGCCTCCTGTAGAGCTCTCAAAGTCTCTATCTTCCAGTGAGGAAACCACAACTGTATATCACAAGTCCGAAGCCTAGCCATCCATATCTCCCAGCTAGCCTAGAAAGACCCCTATGAGAAAAGGTCCAAGGATCATATGATAAAGGAACCAGTAGCATAACCCTCAATCTTTCCCTCAATCGCAAAGTAGGCAAATAGGGGCTACCACTTGTAGACACCCTTCCTTGGAACTCTCACACCTGATTGCATACATGATCTATCCTTTATCTTTTTCTATTGCTTTTGTTTACTTCCGTGTAATTTCGTCATGTTCATGACAGATTCTATTAATCTCTACTTAAAATTACCATAAATTGCCTCCCTTTCATTCCAACTCCCCCCAAAACACCCCTATGTGTTAATCTCTACTTGAACATGTATGTCAGAGGACAAAGCTAGAATAAAACACCTAAAGTAGCAACACCGTCCTTAAGGCCGGGCGGAGCGGATGCCTAACACCTTCCCACTACGTAATGTAACCCCCAAACCCTTCATCTAGAATCTTTGGTTTTTAATGATTAAATTAAGTAGACATATGTTTCTTATGTTTCCCTTTAAAACATAAGTGGCAACTCCCCAAAAGCACTTAAAATGAATTAAACGTCCCTATAAAGCATGACATGGTTTTCTGAGATATCTATACCATCTTGCATAAACGAATCTCCGACAGCCAATTGCTCTATGCCATGAAGAGTCTCTCCCAAAACAAGAGGCACTATATCGATACCTGCTCGGCAATGACCAACAACATCTAGCTGTGCACTATGGTTGAGTGCATGGCACTCATGCAAATCAGTTAATTGTAGCAGAATTACTTTAGAGGCTTTGACCAAATAGTCCCCAATCCAAATAAAAACTACCTTTAAGGACTAATATTATCAAAACCCCCCAAAAAGTCCCTAAATATTTTCTGGACCGAATTGCCCTTGTACCCACCCACCCACTCACGCGCCCACTACTCACAGCCTCACACGCACACTTTTCTCTCTCTCTCTCTCTCTCTCTCTCTCTCTCTCTCTCTCTCTCTCTCTCTTTCTCTCTTCTTTTCTTTTTTTTTTACGTTTTCTTCTTCTTATTTTTTTTTCTCTTTCTCTTTTCCTTTTTGTTACTTTACTTTTCTCTCTCTCTTCCTTTTTTTTTCTCTTAAATTTTTAAAATGCAATATCTCAAAATTTAAAAGTTGAAAAATAATCCGAAATCACTGTTTTAATCACATCTCCAAGACGAATCAAACAAGTTTACTCATCATATATTTCAAAATTTATAAATAAAATATTTTTTTTCACTTGTAAAAATCTGAGAAAATCATTTATCATTTGTTCACACATGAGTATAACTGTATAATGGTTTTCACATTTATAAACTGAGAAGTCTATTTCTCAATTTTGATGAAAATAGCTATATAAATAAATGTGAAATTGACCTCACAATCATAATTGAGAAATTGACCTCACAGTTGTGCACAAACAATCATCAACAACGGATAAATAACGGGTAAACCACAGATACTAAGTAGCAAAATAACTGTGAAATTGACCTCACAGTTCTCAATTTATAAAGGTCAAAAACCAAACCATTTCACATTCATAAATAACTGTGAAACTGACCTCACAGTTTTAGTAGCAAAATAACTGTGAAATGGAATTCACAGTTATGCATAATAACTGTGAAAATCATTACACAATTACATCAAATCCAACAACCGTGAAACTTGTTCTACAGTTGTCCTAAAGGAATGACACAAAAATAACACTCATAACTATAACTGAGAAATTGACCTCACAGTTGTGAACAAACATAATTCTCAGCTTGGAAATGTGCAAATCATTACACAGTTATGCACAATAACTGTGAAAATCATTACACAGTTATTTACATCAAACCCAACAACTGTGAAATTGTTCTACAGTTGTCCTAAAGGAATGACATAAAAATAACTATGAAATGGAATTCACAGTTATGCACAATAACTGTGAAAATCATTACACAGTTATTTACATCAAACTCAAAAACCGTGAAACTTGTTCTACATTTGTGCTAAAGGAATGACACAAAAATAACACTCATAACTATAACTGAGAAATCGACCTCACAGTTGTGCACAAACAATCATCAACAACTAATAAATAACGGATAAACCAAACATACTAAGTACCAAATTAACTGTGAAATTGACCTCACAGTTTTCAGTTTAGAAAGGTCAAAAACCAAACCATTTCACATTCATAATAAATAAGCGTGGCCCGACCTCACAGTTGTAGAAGTGTGAAAAACATTTCTACAACTGCTATTACTATGAACTTTGAACAAAACTGCCATAACAATTCCTATATAAAGAAGCCAAACACCATAAAATTCCTCTATAAAATAGAATCTTCCACCATGAAACTGCTATTACTATGAAATTTGAACAAAACTGCCATAACAATTCCACATAAATTAGCAAACAACCAACAAGAATCTCTGTAAAACAAATCCATTTGGAGACTCTGAAGTTTCCCACCACCAACTGACCCAAAATAGCAAACAACAAACAACATAGTGATAACTCACTTTCTTATCTTCTGTAGAATACTGTAAACAGAGCAAAACTGAAGCTATAAAAACAGCAAACAACATAGTGATGACTCACTTTCTTATCTTCGGTTGATGATTTGAGAATGAGCCAAATTATGGTTGGTGTTAAAAGTGTTTTCTTGAAATTGCTCTATTATAGTAGAATGAGAGGAGAAATGATCTATTGGGATAACTGGAAGAGATGGCTCAAATTTTGGCACAATATTGGAGGGTCCAATTTGGTTTCGCTTAATTGGGATGTCGTTATTGACGTTTCCATAGTCCGAAAGGAGCTGAGAAATGGGCTTGTGTGTTAATGGATCAATTCCCATCTTGGAGAGCTTCTTCTTCAGTTTGGTGTTCCAGTGGTTTTTCACATCATTATCTGTTCTTCCCGGTAGTCTCTTTGCTACCAAAGACCACCTACATCACAAAATTAACATTACACCTCTGCTTTTGCTCATGTGTGTGTGTGTGAGAGAGAGAGAGAAAGAGAGAGAAGAAGAGAGCCCTGCATGCTGCCAATTGCTTTGTGATAATCAAGAATGAGCTCTTCTTCTTCAGGAGTGAAGTTATCATGCTTGAGATCAGGCCTCAGATAGTTAGTCCACCGTAGCCTACAACTTTTCCCGCATCTATTCAGACCTGTACACACACAAAAAATCGATCAATCCACGATAAACACTAAATGCATAGTAAAACACGCTCGAAACAGTGTAGCTATATTGAAAAATAACCTACTTTTTGAGGGACTAAAGTCCAATTGCCAGTACCATGGCTGGCTACATAAGCAAGAATCTTGGCATCTTCTTCTATAGTCCATGGACCTTTCTTCACATTAGACTTATCACAGCAAGGAGGTCTCACCATGATAATGCCATACGTGCATCTCTCATACTACCACATTTCACATACATTTCAATCAACTTAGAGATCAATTCCAACAAAATTGAAATCAGTAGCATTTCCATACTCAATTTTTGAAATCAACAACTTGGAGATTTCAGTTACCGAATCCCTAGACAACCCATCGATGAATTCATCATCAAAGCACGAAATATCCAGAGTAGATACTGACAACGCTTAGGGCTTTTCTTCTAGCTCATAGAATAGCGGAGAAAGAGAAATGTGGGGATGGAGAAATTGAAGGGAACACGAGAGAGAAGCAGCGGCAGCCATTAACGGTGGAGAAATTGAAGGGAACACGAGAGAGAAGCAGCGGCAGCCATTAACGGTGGTGGGAGAAATTGGAATTGCGCATAGAGAGAGAAAGAGAACGAGGGCTGAGGGCTGTTTCGCCATTTAGATTATTAAAAATAGGGATAGGGACTCTACGGGGGTTTTGATTTCCACTTTAGGATCCTAAGGTAGAATTTAAAATGTACTGTTTTTATTGATAAATTCCCCCTATCTAAAGGTCTTATTGGTAAAAATCCCATTACTTTATGGTTGAGTGACATTTTATCGGGTTTTATGTTGGGAGCTTTGGAAACTTCAAAATAAATGCAGAAATGATGGGAAAATTCCAAGAGTAGACAATGTAGTCCATAATATTCGTGTCAAATTGTGGATATTCTTCATGCAAATAAGGCTCAGCTTCAGCTATAGTTCTTCGAACATGCATCTTGTTCATTTATTTGATATTCATAAGGCTATTCCTAATCCCTCTCGAGCTAAGCTCGTTACATGGTCTCCTCCGGCTATGGGTCAAGTCAAGCTCAATTCGGATGGAGCATCGAGAGGTAATCCAGGTATTGCTTTGGGGGTGGAGTTTTTTGTAGGCATGATGACTCCTTTTTGTTTGCCTATTCCCGATTCTATGGTAATGCTACTAATATGATTGCGGAGGCTAGGGCTGCTCTTGATGGTATTTCTCAAGCTAGGTTGATGGGATTTCATTTTGTATGGCTTGAGGTAGATTCTGAAGTATTGGCATTCATTCTTCTTTGGAAATATACTATTCCTTGGGATATTTGGTATGTTATCCAAGCAATTTTCAGAATTATGGAGGTTATTGAGGTCAAAGTTTCTCATGTATACCGAGAGGGTAATAAAGTGGCAAATTTTTTGGCAAATTATTCGGCAAATGCCTAGGCTGATTTTGAGTTTCTGACTATGGTTGCTTGTCCTAAGCTTTGTCAAATCATACTATTTTTTGATAGGATTCTATATCCTAACCTTAGGACTTAGTTTCTTATGTTTTGTTTTCTTTTTGGTTCAGACTTATTATGTATTATGTCTTTTCTGTTACGGGTAGGATCCCCCACTCTTCTTGTAGAGGTTCTTTTGGATTGTATAAGACCTCCTCCCTAGTTGTTTTTTTTTCGGTGGTTAAGGCCGTCATGTCCCCCACCTTTTTTTATGTACCTTTCTTCTTTTATTTATAAAATCTAGGGAGTACCGTCTCCTTTTTCCAAAAAAAAAAAACACTATAGCATACCCCAAGAGATTCAACCATGAAAAGGGATGCTATCACGCATAAAGCAAATGCATCTATGGAAGTAATGGTCTCAATGATATCTTGGTTCATACCTTGAGCTTCATTTAGAGAAATTTGTAGAAAGCGGGCCAATTTCTTGTCAACGTGTTCTCCACCAACAAAGGGAAGCGAAATTGCCTCTACCTTCGGGCCTCCAACCAAAGCTCTAAATTCTTCAAAGGTGGGCACCACCACATTATAGGAAAAGCTATAGACATGCCTCTTTGTATCTCAAAACATTGTGGCATCTCGCATCAATTCCCAATCAGAAATGAGCTCCTTAAGAGACCAAATGGATTTAATTTTATAGCTCTCTTTATAAGATTCTTTATTTTGCCCATGTGGTGTCTCATCAATGATTTAAGATTTCCAAGGAAATACTACTTCCTCTCCTTGTTCAATCAAGGGGGTTTATCAATATTTGGTGTTTGAAGAAAGTTTCTTGGACCAATTTTCAGTTTTGGGTCTGCAAGAAATAGTTTTTGTGGTTTTAGACTAGAAATGGGGTTCAAATCAGCTTTGGTTTTTATTTACTGATGTCCTGAAATATGGGAATGTCAAACCGTATAGCCCCTTTGGGAGGTCATGCATGATCCATGTGGCCCCTTTTTCCACTAGCAGGAAAAAAAATAGCAGCAACATCAGTTGCAGCCCAGACCTAGGAATTCAATTCCACCTGCTCAAACATGTACCAAAACAGTTCATAAAATCATCCAACATATCCCAAACACATTTCCACACATATACACCCTTTTCTCACCACATTAAGCATATGGGAGTCAAACCGAGGCTCATATGCGACAAATCATAAACAAATAAAAGTAGCTCCCAAAGTTACTACATTAGAAAACCAAAAGAAAAACATATGTTTTGCCCAAAACTAGGTTCATACATGTTCAAAGAAAAGGAAAATTGTTCATCCTAGTTTAAAGTGCATTAAAATATAATTGTTTTTTGCCTTATTCTACTTCTCTCCTAACAATACTTCAGGTCTAAGCACGAGAATAGGACCCTTTCCACCACGAGACCTCTTATGAGAGGAGCCAGTAGGAGGAGCACACATAAGTAATGGTTTAGTTCTTCACGGAGTTTCTTGATTACTCCTCTTAAGCCCCAATTTTCTCTGGCCAAGTCCTTGTGTCCTCTGTTGGCAACCTGCAGTAAGAAATAATTTTGATCAGTACCGAATCAAAAGAAGATGAAAAAACAAACAAATCATGAAATGAGAAGCAAGAATATTCCAAAGAAAAAATAGTCTTTACCGCCCCGTACCCTTGAGGTACACGATCCTCAGCAGGCAGTTCACCCTCCAGTTGTATCGGCTCAACCCTCAGCTCTCCATGCTCATCTTCGAAATCATAAAAGTCCCGGAGGCGGTATAAAGATCCTCACCATCTATCCTGGATGATCAATCTCTAATGGCCCCAACAACCTATGAGTTACGAAGTCTTCATATACCTCCTCCTCAATGATCAAATCCTCGGCCAGAACACCCATTAAAAGCAACTCCTTGTCATCCAGTTGTAAGTACCCAAATCCGGATCGTCCAAATCCGTCAGAAAGTTAACCGAAATCCGTTAACTGGCCCGCTCCAGGTTAACCGGAACTCGTTAAACTCCCCGTTGCCGTGCCAACGAGACGTCCCGGGACTGCCCCGTGCATCCCGACGTTGAAGCGTACTTAACACGTGTCATCTCACGTAAAAGTATGGCTTTCCCTGAACAACGCACTTTCCGACACTTTTCGGGGGCATTTCGGACATTTTTCGGACTGTTGTTTTAAAAAACGGACAAAACCAGGACTGGGGAACGAACTCCCATGCAAAGGGTGAGTCACTGGACACGTGTCCAGCATGCCACAGCCCTCTCATCACCTTTCAATCACAAATAGCGCTGAAAAGACCAAAATACCCCTGGATTTCAGTCAAAGTCCGGCCAGACTCCCTGTGCAAATTTCCTGAAATTGCCAGCAAGCCCCTCAAAATTCCAAAATACCCCAAAATCCTGGAAATTCAGTCCAAGTCCGTCCGGACTCCTACTGCAATTTTCACCTATAAATAGAAATGGCTGTCAAAGCCAAAAGGGAACAAAAATTTACTCCCAAAATTCACTACCCCACGGCCCAAACTGGTCTTCACCCCTTCCGAGCTCCCATTTGCCTCGATTCGCGTGAAACTTCCGTATTTCGATCAAATATGCCCCTCATTACTTTGAAACACCCTTTCGAACCAATTTTTGTGTCCCGTACACACCTTTCGAGCCAAAGGAGTCGACCCTAGCCATAGGTATAACTCCCTCTCTCTAAATCTCTCGTTTCGTCTCGGTTTACGCGCCAGTCGCTACAACCGTTTTGAACGTCGTTATCGAAATGTAGACGCCTCTGTCTAACGGGGTCCGATACGTTTTAGCCCCTCGATCATCTTCTCTTTCCGTAAGAGAAGTAATCACGGGTTAAAACGGCGTTCCGACCCCGTTCCGTTTACTTTTACGTCATTTACCAATTCCGGATCGATCGATCCGTTGATTGTCATTTAATTTAAGTCATTTACAATTCCGAGCCGATTGGCCTCGTTGATCGTCATTTACAATTCCGAGTCGTTTAACTCGTCGATCGTCATTTACAATTCCGGATCGTTTGATTCCGTTGATACCGCACTTTAAATACTGTCATTTACAAAGTCCGACCCGTTTGGATCGTGATAGTATTTACTTTTCAAAGTCCGAGTCGCAACCCGATTCGTTGATCGCATATCATTTAATACGCATTTTTCCCGTAAAAATCGTTAACAATGTAATGCCCGGTTCAAAACCGGAGTTCGTCCTTCGAACTCTCTTTCAAAACGCGCGAAATGACGTTTGGCCTCCAAACGCTCATCTTCAAACTAAAAGCCGCCATTTGACATTTAAAATCATTTAATACGTATTTTTCCCGTAAAAATCGTTAACAATGACACGCCCGGTTCAAAAAACCGGAGTTCGACCTTCGAACTCCTTTTCCAACTCAAAATCGACGTTTGCCACGCAAACGCTCATTTCCGTCTCAAAAACGACGTTTGACATTCAAACGCTCGTCTTTTCAAACAAAGTCACCTAATCAACGTTTGTCATTCAAACCAAGATTAAGCTTGTCATTCAAGCCCCCATTTCAAAAACACACACACACACACACGTTTTCGAGAAAGGTAGAAAGACTCGTCATGCGAGGCGTTTCGGGCGATCTCGTAATACTCTACCCGAAACGTAACGTGACCTCCGAACCTAACAATCTCTGGTACTAAAAAAGCTTTTTACTCGTTTTTGCTGCCAATAAAAATGATCCCCTGTTTTCAAAGCCTTTTCCTAAGTTTTTGCTACCAATAAAAATGACACCATTTTCTAAAGCCGTTTCTCAACGTTTGGGCTCAAACTACAAAAACCGCGTGGCGACTCCTCATTTTTTCCTTCCCATGAAGCGAGGTCTCAGACACCAACCCCCCACGAAAGACAACCGCCTTTCCGCGTCCGCGCAAAAATCTGGGTAATTTCAGTTGGCGACTCCGCAGGGGACAAGATACTTTTTTCAAAACTGCCGTTGTTTTCAAAAAAGCATTCTGTGGGTCAAACTTTCGTTTACCCTTCCTCGTTTTCGTGTGCGTGTGTTACTTTAAACCTCGAATGGTTTGTTTTTTTTCAAAGGCATTACATTGTCAACTTTTCAAAATCTTACCATGTTTGTGCATCCCCATTCATGTTTGATTTTCATGCTGTCTTTTGAACTGTGCATCATAAATTCTTTAAGACACATTCTGAAAAAAACTCTGTTTTACTCAGAAAAGAATTTTAGTGACCGCACACTACGCGCACTTGCTGCCTCGGAACACCGCACTTCACGTGCACTTGCTGCCTCGGTACACTGCACACTACAACCCCTAACCCGGGATGGCCTTATCAGTTGCACCCCTATTTGTCTGCCAGACACCTTTCGGGGGCGCACGGGGTCTTCCCAAACATCCCATCCTAGCCCGTGTAAGCCATGCACTCTTTGTGTCACACTTTGTCCAAGACCCCGGTTGGTTTTTGGCTTAGCTCGTGTCATAAAAGCCTAAGTGTATGTTTTTTACGCCGGGCCCCGCTCCGAGTCAAGCTCGAGAGTTTGAGACCAAAGGTCGTTCCTGACCCGAAGTCTCGCGCTCTTCAGCCTTGACTTTGACGCGGAGCTCTGTCGAAAAATATACTCGAAGGTTCAATGTGATGCCGTGTCACCAAACCTCGTCGTATGTACTGTGCCAGCCACAACTTGGCCAACGCCAAAAGCTAAGGTCTCTCGCACAAGCGAGCCAGGAGAGGTCATGCCCAAATTTTGGCACGATCCCCGCCTTAACTTAAGGACGTTGACTTCGACTGTGGCCCGTGCGTCACAGACGTTGAAAGTTTGCATGATCAGCTAGCCTTAAGTTTACTTTTTCCTTTGTCGGTGGAACTCGCTTGCCTTATCAGACCTCGCTCGGGATAGTCCGCCCTGAGAAAGATGATCTACAATGGAAACGAGGGGCTTATAAGCGTAGTGACGAGATCCACTGATTAGAGCTCTAGGATTAGTTGCGAAAAAGAAGACTCGCTCTTTTCCAACCGATTAGGACTCTGAGAAAACGCGCTTTAAGTAAACATTAATCGGTAACTGCACATTGCACAAGCCCGAAACCTTGAGCCAAATACCCTTTTTCGAAGCCTTAACCCTTCCTTTCGTTTCTGCGACGACGAGAAAGTGGTTCCAGATTTCCGGGTCGATGCCTTGCCGGGATCACCGATTAGCGGCGTCGAGACGGTTCTTCGGTTCCCTCGGTTCCCTCGGCCCGAATTTCCGACATGTCTAGTTCAGAAATCGTGATGGGGAAGGACCCGCCATCGGCAACAGATATGACATTGGAAGAAGCCATCCGGGCTTGCGAGGTTCACAAGAGGCGAAGAAGATCGGCGAGAATTTCGTGGTACATCTTACGAATGAGCGTGGTATAGCGGCTATCCCCCGGTCGAGACGGTACTTTTGTCTGGTCGAGGATGACGATTCCCGAAACCGGTTCACCAAGCCTTCAACCGAGGTTCCTCCCCGCCAACTTACGGGATGCCTTTCAACCAAGGAAACAATGACCTAGGCTCCACATTGCTACCTCTCGGGGCAACCACTGTCATTTTTGCCGGCCAGGTGCTACTCCTATCACTCGATACCACCGGCGCATTTGGACCATCTCGAGATGCCAATATCCCTCAATACCCTCCAGGGTTCATCCTGGTAAGTGCCTATACACGAATGATCCTAAACACCGAGGACAAACCCCAGATACTGAGTTCGAGGAAAAGGCTCCCATATATCGCATATATCAAGCCTTCCGCCTCCAATCACTTACCGCTCAC